>JAKELH010000007.1:600000-797785 GCA_021525015.1 Lactarius pseudohatsudake | reverse complement strand
CCCATCCCCCATCCATCCACATCCCATCCCCCATCCCCCATCCCCCATCCCATCCCCATCCCCATCCCCCATCCCCCATCCCCCATCCCATCCCCATCCCCCATCCCCCATCCCCCATCCCATCCCCATCCCCCATCCCCTCCCCCCTGACCTCATATTCCCCTTCCCCTCACCCCCCTCCCCCATCCGAGGCTCCCACAAGTTCCCCTTCCCCATGTTCCCTATCCCCATTCTCATATTCCCCTTTTCATGTCCCTCTCCCCCCTCCCCATATTCCCCTTCCCAATGTATCCCTCCCCCATCCCCATGTCCCCCTCCCCCACACTCATATTCCTTCCCGCCCCCCTCCTCCATCCCTATATTCCCCCAATATCCCCTCATATCCCCATCCCCATCCCCATCCCTTGTTTCCCTTCCCTATATCCCCCCTGGCATGCCCACCCTCATCTATCCCTTCAAGTTCCCATGTTTCCCTTACCCACCCTTGTTTTCCCCTACTCAATCCTCACCAATCTCACCACACTCAATTTGAAGTTTTTTATCTATGCCACATGTATCCTTAATCTTGCCTTAAGACAATATTTCTAAGTGCAAATTAAGTCACTGTTTCACCTTAACAATCTGAGGTGCCTTGATAGGCCAATTAAGGCAGCTAAGCACTTTGAGGTTTCCTGATGCGGCGGGGCCCTGGCTGACTCTGGGATCCCCTTGCTGTCGCAAAAGCGATGCCACATCAGGAGGCCCGAGCTGTACGCCGCGCGTGTGTCCTCCCATGCGTGGGCCAATATGTCTTTGACACGCTCTCTCTCCGCTGGGCCAAGGGTGGGGGTGCAGGCGAGCGACGTCAGGGTATAGGTCGGGATCCACAGCCTCAGGCGGTCCTTGGCGAAGCAGTGAGGACGCAGGAGGGAGGGACGCAGGGTGAGGGAAGCTGCGTATGGCGCAGGCTTCCTATGTGGAGGAGTGGTGGTGGAGGGAATAGCCAGCTGGCAAGGCCTCGAGTCAAGGAGTTTGGGCCGTTTGGCCTCCCTTGGGTCGATGCTCGGAGGTGCGTGCAGGGTGTCATGCGGGCGCCTCAGCCAACTAATGGTGGCGGCTCGCGTCGGGTTGGCCAGATCCGACGTCAACGAGGAAGCGTCGCACGTCCTCCAGGATGGGAATGAAGTGGAGGAGGAGATCGGGGGGAGGGTAGAGCCCTCAGGAGGGGGCATCAGCGGGGTTTTGAGCACTGGGGACGTATCTGGTGTGAATCAACCAATTGCCACTTTCCGAAAGGTCAAGTATGCGGCGGAAGACATTGTTGGTGGGCCTGTTGGCGCTGGACCTTTTCCACCACTGTCACGGATCGACCAAAGTGGACGCTTACTATACGGTGATGACCTCGTTTGTAAGTCGTAATGTGTCATGGACAAGTATCAGTCAGCAGTACGAGTCACATGTTGATGTGGCATGACTCATTCCCATCATAGTAGTAATAGGGTTCGAGCTATTATTGCTAGTTGTAGTACCAGTTCAAGCGGAGTTTTAAAACTGCCTCTCATATGTATATAAACAGGCTGGAGAAGACCAAGTATCGCCATCTTGGTCTTCTTCAAGAATCACCACTCTTCCCTCCTACCTCTTGAGAGCCTGACGCTGACCCTGGCATCGCCTTGAGAAGTAGCGTTGTATTCCTTCGCTTTCCTCTTCACTTCCATCTACTTGTTGATAAGTGACCCACGTGCACTTAGCGGCTCTAAAATGGACATATCAGATATGGACTGCTGTAGATTAGATTACATGTATGATCACTACAATCTCGGACTTTTCCTTATCTATGACATCACTGTACAATGACATCATATGGACTACACTGGACTTGTTATTGTACTATGCTTTAGGACTCTCTTTTGTTATATCCTTATTGTGATGTCACTATGATATCATCTTTGTCTAGATGTTTCTATTGTACTTATTGTCTAAATACATTCCCTTTGTTCTGACCCACTATTGTTCAGGGTCTTATTGTATTCTACTGTATGACGCCCTCTGTTGTGGTCCCATTGTCCCACTACGTCATTATTCTCTGTAGTATAAGTAGTGCACATTGTACGTCCTGATACCACAGTTCCTCACTCTGTGTTATCAGGTTAGTTCTCTTCTCTGTAATAACAGAATAGTTCCTCACTCTGTGTTATCAGACATCCTTACTGCTTCCACTGCAAGATCTCTGCTTCCCTGTGCCTCACATATCTCACCACAGTATCCCTTGATTCACTGTGAGTATGCGTATCCTACTTTGCTGTTCATCACTACTACCCCTATCAAGATGTTGGCCTAGTGACTCAGGAAGTAGTCCTAGTGCTCGGGAGAATTGGGAGGACACGTCCCTACCAAATCACTTCACGGACTCAGAACATCACGTGATCACCGACGACTTTGCATATCGCTAACTTGTGAACGCCCTTTCGTGTCCAAGTCGGACTTAACGCCCGTGGTGACGTTACAACCACCCTTCAACCACTGCCCGGTTGTCGCCATAGACTTTGAAGTGCTTGCCCTTGCTAGCATGCGTGTAGACCGAGGACAAGAAGCTTGAAGCCAATGGCTTCGGCCCACTGTATGTCTCTCCCCTGGGACTTCCAGCCATCGACGAGCCGCCACGCTCACCATCTGGGGCCGATCGTGATGGCCACTCCAAACCCGGAGCTGGCGTCTGAGTAGGCCTCGTAATCGACGAGGGGCCGGGGGTTTGGGATCATGGGTTGGGAGAATTCGGGTCGACCGAGCCGCTGCTTCCACCACTCAAGATCGCCCGGAGTGTCCCGGGGTGGGGTGTGCGGTACGAAAGGACGGTCGTTGAAGGAGGCCAACATGGCCTCCAGGTTGGTGAGGTAGGCCCGTCCCGCTGACATAACCAGCGAAGCGTGGAGGAGCTTGCCGTACAACCTCTGTGTCTCGAGGAGGTCGTGCGCGCGCTTGGTCTGCCATTCCGCGATCGCTGCCAAGTATTTGGTCTTTTTTCCTTCGAGGAGGTGTACCACCCGAGTGCGCAGGTTCCAGCGGAGGCCGAGGTACGGGACTTCGGATGCAAAGGGGATCGACTTTGATGCCTCCCATCAAATACCGAGACACAACGAGATTGTGTCGATGTCGCTGTCCGCGTATGCAAACTCGGCGTCCTGTGCTGGCCGCGGGGAGACGCTCGCCAGGTCCTGCAGTGCCAAGCCACAATCTTCCACAAACTCTTCTGGGGAGTCGTTCGATTGGTTCTTCCCTCTGAACCACAGGCGACTGCCGTTGTTACGCTCCACAGGCATACTTCCTATATTCGTGGATAGGGCTACTCGTGGACCTAACGATCACAGCGGATGTCAATCTCGGATACTTGGTGTTGCACGATCTCTGTTGAGAGACATATAAGGGCGGCCCACAAGGTACAAAGGGTGGCAAATGCAATGAAGCAGAGTATGAACAGCGCGTCGGTATAAGACGGCAGTGAGAGGAAAGGGAAAGGAAAGAGGGGATATGGCGCTTTACAGACAGCCAACAGCTGAGAATGATGGGATAATCAACCAGAGTCTATTCAGCGTACAACTAGCAGACAGCTAGGAGTAGCGAGGCAGTTGGGTGGGATAAACCAAGAAGTTAAGCTTAGGTCTTCAGCGACCATAAGCCTGTCTACTTATACACGTCCAAGGAGGTTTGAACCCCAGCTTGGAACTCCGAAACCCTAGTACACGGATCCTAGGAATGAGTCACAGTCTGTATCAGCCAATGGCGTAAGGCTCTCATGGCATGAGTCAGAGATAAGGGAACATGAGGCATAATCCATCAGAATCAAGGCACAATTGATGCAGGCACGTACAAGTCACAAACACGAGGTGTTCTAGAGCTGGTCCAGGCACAAACTCATCTGGACCCATCTGGTGCAAGGGTCTGGCCAGGTCACGTGCCAGGGTCACGTGACAGGCAGGCGCTAAGATCACGTGATCTACTGCCAGTATTCCTGCCGCTTCTGAGCACTTCCAGGATGGTAATGGTAGTCAGGTGACTCAGCTTCGGGTGCTTGGGTGTTCTCAGCCACAAGTCTCATAACCTGGCCTTCCTCCTCAGCATACTTATCAGCTCGTGTCCTTCTCACGGCAGTATTTGGGGTCTTGGCGGGTGATCAGGGGACAGTCGAAGGTGAAACTGTAACAGCCATCCTGCACTTGCCCCCCATGAGCGTGAATCTCAGCATGCCACTCCCCCGCTGAGCGTTGTATTTGGCGAGGTGTTCTCTCGGGACCCTGAAGAAGACGTGATCGTCGACCCATTTGGCCAGTGGGCCGATGCCATGGCCCGGAATATGTCTGCGCCGGCGTCTGCCACCATTCCATACACACCCCTGGTGGAGGTGAGTCCGAAATTGTTGCAGGTGTTGACCACAAATTGGTCATCGGCTTGCAGCCGGACGACCAGACCGGGCCATTGGGCGGGGGCTGTGGGGATCGTTCTGTACACTTCGGCGACGTCGCATACTGAGGCCTGGGAACCCGGGGGAAGACGGGCGATGAGTAGGGAGACGGCCACGAAGGTGCCCCAGGTGCAGGGGAAATTGTCACTGTTGATGCGGGCATTGATGGCGGTAGCTTCAGGGAGTGGGTTGTGGGGATGCAAGAAATTATGTACTGCCCGGTATTTTCTGGGCTTGGCTGGTTTGGGACAAGGACAAGGGGGAGGACTGGAAAGGGCCCAGGCTGGCCTCCAGCTGTTGCTGCTGTTCACATGTGAAAGGCCCGATGTAACGGCCCGTAGCAAACTCGTGTTCCACAACGGCATTATATACATTAAAAAACGATTTAATTGACGGATGATTAGGCGGGGCAAAAGTATGGGAAATAGCAGGGATACCGAGGTTGAAACCATTCGTGAGACTTTGTACGAGAGATGGGTATTTGGTGAGCAGGCCGAGGTGTGAGAGCTTGGCGGCCCAGGCGTCACGGACGTATGGGGTGAGGGGCTTACGCCTTCTCTGCTTGAGGGCATGCCTGGGCTGTCACGATCACAGATCATGCCATCGATCGTTTTATGTTTCTTATCTGATTCGCTTCTGCTTCTGGATTGTTCTCCCTGACTCTCACTTCTGTTCTCTCTAGAATTCTCGCCAGCGCACAGATCATATGCTTCAGTTCTATATTTAGTCTCACACTTACGCGTCCCTGGAAAAACATAGAAAAACCACAGAAAAAGAGATTGTTGTAACAGTACTTAAAGACTCATAGTTTACTCTGTATTTCCTTGTTCTAGTCTTGTTCTTTGTTGAATCCAGTCTATTGCCATTTTCCCCTTGTCCTCTCCCCTGCAGTGTGCAGGTCACCGCTCTCGCGCTTAGTCAGCGACCCGGCCCGTTGTCCCACCCCGTGACCTTATTTACGACTAAGCGGTAGCAGCTCAGAAACTGTGAGTCTGCCTCTAGGATCATAAAATGGGCCCCGTGATTGAGCTTTCCGCATCCTGAGCATCTGTGACGCTCGGGGTGACTTGCGGAGGGGCATCCCCTCGTAGTGCTTTGAGGTCCAGTCCTAAAGACTGGAAAAAAACTGCAAACCTGACTGGACTTTAACTGATGATGACTGGACTTCAGTCACAGTTTTTCAATTTTCAGAAGTCATCAGTCACAGTCTGTCTCCTTCTCAATCAGTCCTATGACTGGAAAAAACTGGTCTAAACCAGTTAAAGACTGGACTTCAGTTCACTTTAAGCTGTCAGAATCCTGGGCCTATAGACTGAAAAAAGACTGGAAACCAGACTGGACTGTAACTGATGAGGACTCAACTCCAGTCACAGTTATTCAAGTCATCAGTCTGCAGTCTGACTCTGTTTCAGGACTGGGAAAAATGGTCAAAACCAGTTACAGACCAGACTTCAGTTCACTTGGTATTAGAGTTTGGAGTCCGAGAGAGGCCCAGATGGTTATGTGCTTCAACTGCTTTGACGCTTCAACACATAGGTAACAAATAATATCTTTTATTTACACAAGTAACACAACCAACAACTAGCACTGACCAGTGAGTGTCAGTGCGTTTACACTACAGTCCACTTTCTTTGTTGTCACACAACCTCTTCCCCTGACTGCTAGTGGTAACTGGTAAGTAATTTCTGTGCTACTATTCTGGGCTCTCATGATGTCATGGTGTTCAGCTAGCACTCACAATGTGTTGGTATGACGAAATCCTCGACAAAGTCAAAAGTGCCCACTAAGAAACACAACCCAAAAAATGGCTACTCAACAGCCATTCTCAAGGCAGCTATCAAACTGAAGAATAGCCGAAAGCGTCCAGCATCTGAGTCAGAGTCTGAAGAAAGTGAGGATGAAGAAAGTTCGGACGACGAACCTAAAGTGCGCTGTAAGAAGAGGGCAAAGCAGGCCCGGGCCACTAGCGCAGAGCTTGATGAAATAGTCAATGATTCGGGGCCGGAAGTGGTTGAAGTTGAGGTCGTGGATGGCGGTGACGACGGGGCATCGGACAATGAGCCGGATGAGGAGCGCCAAAGTTCCGCACAAGGGAAAAAAAGGGTACATGTCAGCATAACACAACAAGACCAGTATTTATCACTTACACATGATAGGGAGATGACCTTGAGGACCGTCATCGTGTCAAGATCCCATCACAAGTTGGTGTAAAAAAAGGCCTCACAAAGGACCTCTTGACGATCTTTTCGGACCACGTAGTTGTGAAGTTCATGAAGAACGAAGGCTACGAGACAGTGAAGGGCTGGTGGTGCCTTCCTTGCAAGTAAGCATCCATCTGCCATGACATGCGACTAGGTTACTCACGCGGGTATAGAGCTGACACAGTGTTGGTAAAAAAGTATGGGAAGCAGAAGGCCTTCCACATAGGCGGCAATTCGAGCTGTCGCGCGCACATACGGAAGCACTACGAGTTATACAAACAACGGTGCAAAGACGAGAATATACCTGAGAACCACTATGCTGTGCCCCAGGTAATATGGAAGGAACTCCAGAATTTGAAGGCGAATCCGAAAGCGAAGCGCCAAGGAAAGCTGGACGGGCCATTGGGGAGCATGAAAGGTCCAAGTCCTCACGCTCAAGAGTTTACTCAAGACGGCGTCCTGCATGCGGTAGCCAGGTTTGTTGCTTGTGGTGACCAGGTATGTGAGACGTGACTTGGAGACTGTTTGAGGGACTGATGCATATGTCAATTTCCTAGGTGCTCGCAGTTGCAGATAAGGCCGTGTTTCGGAACTGTCTTACTGCAATGAGGCCAAAAGCAGAAACTATAGACTTGCCGAGTGCGCATGATGTGGGAAAATGCATACACAACCAGTGTGTCGACTGGCTAACTGAGCTAAAAGGAAAGATAAGAGTGAGTGGTGTAGTCTACAGTTGGCATTGCTTGCGTGTCTGACAAACATCAGGAAAATCTCCGTTTTTCTTAATAGCACTTAAGTGTGCTTATTTATGCTTATTTATGCTTAACAATGCCTCTAAGCACTGCTAAGCCCAAAGCCACTAAGCACGGCCATGCTTAGACTAAGCCAAGTCGATTCATTAAAAATGACTTAGCCAAGGCTTTTCCCGGCTTATTCTGGACTTGGGGCAAGACTTGGGGTGCTAAGCAAAGGTCTGGGACCAAGTAAGACAAGATTTAAGTATCTATATTAAGTAACTTAAGTTCAATAAGCGAGTCATGAATCATCCATCACAGGTGTTCAGAAAAACATATTTATTGCATCATAGAGTATGAAAGAGTACTACTACTACACAAAGGAAGGGGTTATAGTACTAGGAGTGCCGCCGCGCCGCTACCAATCCGCCACGCCGCCCTCGCCGCGTCACCACTGTCGCCCTCGCCGCCGTAGCTCCCGCCGCGTCGTCGTCGTCCCCCTCCACGTCGGTCGTTGTCGGTGTCGTAGCGGCGGAAATTCCACGCCGTGTGGGGGTAGCGTCGTGGCGGCATTTGCGCACTGTAAGGAGTAAGCAACTTACGTGTGATGGGTCAGAGGCCGCGGCAATTGGTTGGAGGCCGCTGCGATAGGTGGGAGGTGGCGATGATGGGCCAGAGGTGGCGGTGATGGGTTGCCAGGGTTGGAGGCCGCGGCGACGGGTTTGCGTGCCGCGAGGCAGAGATGGCGACGGGGGCTTGAGAGAACAGAGGGCTCTGTAAAACTGGTGAAAAACGAAACAAAAGGAAAGAAAAAAGAAAAAAACGTATCTTAAAAACTGGGCCAAGGCCGTGTCGCCAGTCAGGGCGTGTGGGGGCCAAGGGACAGGCGATGGCGTCGTGGTGGGTTGCGTGCGTGCGATGGTGCCGCCCGTGGAGCCTGTGGGAGGTGGTCAGCGGCGACGGGTATGATAACAAGAAGAGGGCCGTTCAAAAAAATAACTTAGAAAGAAAAAAAGAAAAAAAAGCGACAAACGCACCAGTTGGCAGTTGACGTTGAAGCTTTTTTTTGAGCCTACAACTGGGTAATTGTCAACGTGTCCTGTGGCACACATTTCCCACGCCGCAGATTCGGCCTCCGCCCGACTTTTTTTTTTTTTTCTAAGTCGAGTTGTGCCCCTGACCGCCACCGCTGCCATTACCGCCGCCACTGCCGCACGTGGACAAGTACACACCACTACCACCACCACCGCCGCATGGATCAATGCGAGCGCGACGCAGCCGACGTGGCGGCGGCACGACGACTGCCACGACGACCACCGATGGTGTGACGACAGCACGACGATGGCCTGACGACGGCGCGACCGCGCAACGACGGCCAAGACGACGGTGCGAGTCGGTCGCGCGACGACCGCACAACGACTGCGTAACGACGGCGCGAGTCGATCGCGCAACGACCGGACAGCGACCGCGCAACAACGGCACGAGTCGGCCGTGCGAAGACGCCGTGATGAACACCACGACCGCGACTACGACCGCGACCACGGCCACGAAGCGGCCGGTGACGAAGCGGCGGCAGAGGGGAGGGCAGTAGGGGGTGACGGAAATGGCGATGGCGCTGCGGGAATGGCGATGGCGCTGCGGGAATGGCGATGGCGCCACGGGAATGGCGATGGCGCCGCGGGAATGGCGATGGCACCGCGGGAATGGCGATGGCGCCGCGGGAATGGCGATGGTGCCGCGGGAATGGTGACGGTGGCGATGGGAATGGCGACGCGGCCGCCGGCGGTGGGGGATGGCGACAGTAGAGACAGTAGTTTTACTTACTGATGTCTTTCTACTTACTCGATGTCTGTGCTTTTAACTGCTTGACAAACTTAGGTGTACTTAGACTTTACTCATTCTTAATGACTAGTTCACTAAGCAGAAAATAAGCAGCTTGAGAGGCTTTGAAAGGGCTTAGAGTAAATAAGCACTCTAAGCCCACTAAGTTTTTGTGATATTTTCCTGATGAATGAACAGAACACACCGGGTAGGATATCGTCAACTGCGGATAGCTGGACTGCCGATAATACAAAAACGTCATTTCTGGGAATGACAGCCCACTGGATCGAGGTCGATGAAGGGAGGTGGAGTTTGCGCTCAGAAGTAGTCGGATTTCAGCATGTTTCTGGGGAACATAGCAGTTGGAATCTGGGGCGATACTTTGTCAGATTGTGTGACCGCATGGGGATTTGTGGCCCTGGTGAATCAAAGGTATGTAATCCAATCATTTGTGATAAGATAGTTCACTGATTGCACGCACGATCTCGCTCAATGTGGCGATTACTCTGAGTCAGCTTTACACTATCACTCTCGACAACGCTTCGAACAACAACACAACCTGCCTGACTGTTGAATCTCTACACGCTCGAAGACAGTACAAACCATGGAGTGCAGCTGACAATCAACTTCCGTAAGTGAATCAGTTCCAAGTTACAAGTGACTGACGACCGACGCTGATTGGTAAGCTGTCTTGAACATGTCGTCAACCTCGCTAACGTAGCTGTGATGGGGTGCATCACCAAGATTGCTGCTGTTGAAAATGCCACAGCCATCTGGGAATTCGACCCAAGCCTTCCTGACAATCGTGTACTCGGAGGATCGCTGGACGTGATCGCTGCCGTGCGCACCATCGCTATCAAGGTATCTGATTGGCCTGGCCCGGTCTCCGAGTCCTCATCACTGAAGAACTTCCCTCAAAAGATTCAGGCATCTGGTCAGTGCATAGAGTATTTCGAACGGCTTCAATCAAACTGCCGGATCAACAATCCGCTCAGGATTCCCCTTCACAGTAATGTCCGGTGGGGTACAGCATACAACATGCTCGACCGTGCATATAATCTACGCCAGGTACGTTGAGATCAATTGGCGTCTAGACTCGGATACTGACACTGACCCGGATAGCCAATCGATCTGTTCCTCAAATTGGCTGATGCCCTGTATGGCCCTATCACGACCGTGCGCCGCAATGGACGAGTTGTGAATAGGATTCCCTGGAGTGCCTTTCAGCTCACAGATGCAGATTGGGGACGTGTGAAGGACGCACGAGACATCTTAAAGGTTTGTTGCTCTGGGCATAATCCAACCCCCAAGGAAATGACCAGTTATTAGGACTCTCGTGCGTTGCAGCACTGCTTCTCATCTGAACAGCTCCCGACGCTATGGCGTGCACTCCCTGCAATTGAGGAGCTACAGACCGCATGGGAGGCAAAACGTGATGACCCCCACTTCGCTATTTACTTTGATGCAATCAGTGATGGCCTCGTCAAGTTACAAAAATATTACTCGTGTTTTGACGAGAAGCCTGCCTACGTTCTCGCACTCAGTAAGTCACAAAAGGACTTCTGCCTCCATAGCTAATGTAAAGTTCACAGCCCTTCATCCGTATTACAAACTCGAGTACATCAAGATGGCATGGGGTGGTGCCGAAGAGCAAGCAGAGGAAATCTGGGCAGGGAACACGGAAGCGAAGAACTGGCAAGACGAGGCACAGAAGATACTGGAGACTACAGTAAGTCGCCCTCAGCTTCCTTCAGGCTCATTCTAAACCACGCTACACAGATGCAGGAGTATTATACAGCCAGTAGTATCACATCTCCTGGACCGTCTCATACGAATGCTGGCGGTTCAGCCACTACTCTTGGATCCGACTCTGTAATGTCTGATTTTGATAGATTTCGCCTGGGGCGTGTTACGAAGGATGGTGATGAGGGATGGGCACCTGAATTGCGGCGCTACCTGAAGGAGCTACCCTCTGATGTCACGAAAGAAATAGACGTCGTTAAGTGGTGGCAGGTATGATCGCTTTTCCAAGTCTATCATTTACTTTATTGAAACAACTGATAGGACCACGCTCAACTATATCCTACGCTTGCCCGAATTGCCCTCGATGTCCTCCCATGTCAAGTGTCTTCGGTTCCTTGCGAGCGGCTGTTCTCTGCAAGTAAGCAGACAGCTGATGACCGACGAGCGTCATTGGGTACAAAGCGGTTCGAGGAGTTACAGTTGATGAAGTTCGCGTGGCGCAACAAGATCACTGATGTCGCTTCTTCAAACTCTGATCGAGTAGAGGAGGTGGAGCTGGAAGAGTACCGTGAGATTCTCGAGTACGACGCTCAGGCATACGAATTTGAGAAAGTCGAAGACGAGTTTGTTATCAACAACTAGAGTTAGGGTGATTACTTTTGACGTTACTTAGACATTTACTACTGTAATGACCGGTCCAATGTTAGAGGCGCGGGAAAGCATGACTCAGTCTTCGGGAGAAAAGACTAGTAGTATTAGTTAGCTACCTGTTAGAGGCACGGGAAAGCGCGACTAAGATACAATCAGTAAGGTAGCATACGGGGAGTAAAGTAAAGTACTGACCTCAGTCTTCGGGAGAAAAGACTGAGGTGTCGCTACTGTGACTACGGAGTATATAAGTTCAACAAACGGAAAATTTCTAGGCTAAGTCTATAAGGGTATAGTAGGCAGCTGTGCTCGACTTGGTCGTTTCCGACCTCAGCTGGCTCGGAGTTACCCGACGCTTACTCAGCGTGTGCGGCTGAACTCCAACACGCCCCCTCAGTCCACACGTTGTAGGCCCATCGCCTCCAAAAATCGAACATGTTTTTCACGCACCAAGCCCTTCGTCAAGACATCAGCAACCTGGTCTCCAGTGGGGATGTATGCAAGATCAAGATCTTTTTCTTCAAGCTTTTGTCTGAGGAAATGGTGCCGGACTTCAATATGTTTGGACCTATCATGGAACTCCGGATTCCGTGCGATGGCGATGGCGGACTGGTTGTCCACAAAGAGGGTGGTAGGTGAGTTGATTTCTTGTTTCATTTCAAGTAATAAACGTCGTAGCCAGATGACTTCCTTTGCTGCGTGCGCTGCAGCGATATACTCGGCTTCGGTACTCGAGAGCGCAACTGAGCTCTGTTTCTTGGAGCTCCAGCTGATGGCTCCACCTGCAAGTGTGAAGACGAATCCCGAGGTCGATTTGCGATCGTTCACGTCGCTGGCCCAGTCGGCGTCTACAAAGCCTTGCAGGTCAGTTCCATTGGGAGCCCCTCGCTGGAATACAAGCTTCCAATTGCTCGTGGCTCGGAGGTAACGGAAAACGCGATCGAGGGCACGCTGATGCTCATTTCTGGGGCAGGCAGAGTGTCGCCCGAGCGCGGCCACAGTGTAGGCCAAATCCGGGCGTGTACCGAGCATTGGATACATGAGCGCGCCGATGGCACGCTGGTACGACCGAACGTCGATCTCGGGTGAGTCCACTTTGATCAGGTGTTCGTTTGCAAGCGTCGGCGTGCTGATAGGACGGATGTCTGACTTTCCGAAGCGTTCCAGGACCTCGCAAATGTATTTTTCTTGCGATAGGGCGATCCAGCCCGCTTCTCGATCGCGCGTGACGTGCATGCCCAGGATCCAAGTTATCTCTCCAAGGTCGGTCATTTGGTAATGTTTCTTGAGTGTTTCTTTGTCTTCGCTGATGACTTCTAGACTTTTGCATGCCATGGTTATGTCGTCAACGTACAACGTGATAATCGACAGGGCATCGTCTCGGACGCGGACGAAAACTGCATGATCAGCATCGGTACGTTCATATCCCATTGACCTTAGCATGTCTCTGATACTTTCATACCAGACGCGGCCGCCCTGCTTCGTTCCGTAGACTGCCTTCACGAGTTTCAACACCATGCCCTCGGGAACGTCGAATCCGGGAGGAGGCTTCATGTAGATCTCTTCCTTTAGTTCTCCGTTGAGGTAAGCTGATTTGATGTCCATTTGCTGGACTTCTAGATCGAATTCAGCGGCAAGCGCAAGGATCGCACGGAGTGATGCGAATTTGGCGACGGGTGCAAATGTCTCGTCGTAGTCGATTCCCTCGACTTGGGAGAAGCCTTGCGCGACGACACGGGCTTTATATTTTTGTATTTTTCCGTCAGGTCCACGTTTAATTCGGAATACCCACTTGGACCCCACGACGTTTTTCCCGCGCGGCCACGGCACAATCTCGTACACGCCCATGCGCTCGAATGCGCGCATTTCATCTTGGCATGCAAGTTCCCATTCTGCAACATCTGGGCGTGCCATGGCCTCAGCATAGGTGCGTGGGTCTGCATCTTCAAGATGAGCAGCTTTGGCGTGCTCTGTGCGCTTACGTCTGCCATATGATGTAACAGAGTAACGGGGATCATCGTCACGGATCGGCGTGCGCGTGGTGCATTTAGGACGTGTTGTTGTGGGAGCAGGGTCAGGAGGAGGAGGTGTAAGTAGCCCTTCTATCTCCTGTTCGCTTTCACTTTCTGATGAGTTTTCAAGCGCTGCAGATGTAGGTTCTTTGGGCACGATGTCGACATGTGGAGGGTCACCGGCAGGTACATCGGCAGCGGTGGATTCGAGGACTATGCGCTCATAGCGCTTCTCGGTCCCCCCTTCATCGAATACAACGTCGCGCGACTCAAGAAAGCGCTTGGTTGGGCGGTGCACAAGACGGTAAGCGTGCCGATTTTGCGCATAACCGAGGAATGTGCACGTTAATGATTTTGCAGCCAGCTTACTGCGGTGCTTGTCCGGGACGTGGACGAAGGCCTGGGAACCGAAGACACAGATGCGTGAAACATCGGGCTTGTTTCCGCTCCAAGATTCCTCGGGTGTAACCCCATTGAGTGTGCGCGTCGGCGTGACATTTTGGAGGAGGGCTGCATATTCAAGTGCGTCGTACCAGTAGGATTCAGGGAGGGAAGCGTCATGCAGCATGCTCCAGACTTTGTCCAGGAGTGTCACGCCTCTGCGGGGGCGCATCTCGGTGTATCTGTAACTAGTCTCTGCCTGGGGCAGATGGCACTAGAGTTGGCCCGGTACTGAGTACGACGGCGCCTAGATCCTGGGGTTCTTCAGTGGAGTGGAGAGGAGAGGAGAGGTAGCAAGGTCAGGAGAGTACGCAGTATATTGACGAAGACAAAACTAAGGAAATACATGAGGAGGACACGGGATATAAGTAGCCCTACACTACAGGGCAGTAACTAAGGTGGAGATGAAACAGGGTGAGTATCAGTAGATGATGGGATCGGACGATCGCCTGATAAGATCGAGATAAGATCGGATCAAGACAGGGGGAGATAAATGAAAGGGGGAGGGAAGGGAAGTGAGTTGAGATGGAAAAGGAATATTCGTGACAAGGAGCGTGCGGTTCATGCGCTCAGCAACGCCATTGTGTTGCGGCGTGTCGGGTGTGGTCATTTCATGCTGGATCCCTTTTTCCTTCAGGTATGCTTGCACTGTGTGTGCAATGTACTCGCCCCCTCCATCGGTGCGGAGGGTCTTCAAGTGCTTGCCCATTTCAAGCTCGGCGCGTGCGACAAATGCCTTCAAGTGTGTGAACACCTCGGACTTCTCTCGCAGGCCAGTTACGGAGACTTTGCGTGACGCGTCGTTGATCCAGGTGACGAAATACTCAAAACCGCGGTGTGAGCGTGTAGGGAGCTTCCCACAGACATCAGAGAAGACCCGGCCAAGGATCTCATCAGCGCGTGTCTCGGTAAACTTCTGGATTTCGGCGCGTGTTTGCTTGCCCTTGAGGCAGGCGTCGCAGTGATTTGGGGTGAGTGATGGGCTCCCTGTGATCTCCATTCCCTTGACCATTCCCTTGCGCACCATGTTTAGGACAGTGTCAACATGAAGGTGGCCGAGCCGACGGTGCCAGGTGTGCACATCGGCTTTCGACGTTGCGCTGCGTGCCACCAGTGCCGCTTCGACTTCGGCATTCAGGGTCAAGTCATCCCCATCGGCAGGGAATGTGTCGACTTGGGCAACTGCTACACGGGCGCTTTCGGCTGATACAACGCGGATGGGCATGATGTACAGGTTTCCTTGAAGGGAGCCTTCACAGGTAAGTATGCCACGTTGGTCGAGAATTTGACACCCCCCCTCAGCAAAGCGGACATCGGCACCATGGCAGGTCAACTGGGAGACCGACAAGAGGTTCCCATGGAGTTCCGGAACATAGAGGACATCTTGCAACACGGCGCGGTTCCATTGCCCTTTTGCCTTCATCTCAACAGCAATGCGGCTGACTCCTGTGCCATGGATGGAGCTATTGTCACCCAGGACAATCTTTACCGGCGTTGAGAGAGATGAGAAGTGGGAAAACCACTCGCAATTGGGGCACATGGTGTGTGATGCGCCGGAGTCGATGATCCACTGACGCTGTAGATCGATTTGCGCAGGCAGGCCTTGAGACACTTTGAAGAGGCGGACTGTGTCGGAATCGGAGACTGGCTCCTCAGCGACAGCGATTTTGGCTGATGCATTTGTAGGCTTTGGCTTGGGTGTAGAGTCGTTGTTTGCCTTTGCCTCCTCCTGCTCCCTTTTGAGCTTTCGGCACTCACTCACATCATGTCCGCGGATTTTGCAGTGCGTACATTTCTTCCTCTTCTGTCCTTCTGGCTTGTCGCTAAACCTTTTCCCTTTCTTGGCAGCCTTCACAAAGTATGCAGTGGCACCAACTCCTGACTCGCGCACACGGCGTTGCTCGTCGAGGATGACTTGGGACTTGACATATTCGCTTGAAAGGTCGGAGGTTTTGGTGGTAGAAAGGATGGTTTTGAGAGTGGAGAAGGAGGCTGGAAGGGAGGAGATGATGGCGAACGCGAGGAGCTTGTCCTCAAGCGTGAGACCGAGATTGGAGATGGTGTTGGCAGCGCGAATGAGGGCATTTATCTGGGGCTCGAGGGGTTCAGACTCGGAGAGCGTGCTCCGGAAGACTTCGTCGATAAGGTAAACTATTTTTTGTTCACCTTTGCCCTCGTAGCGTTCTGACAGTTTGTCCCAGCATTCTTTTGCAGTCGTCGCAAATAGGACTGAGTTTAGTGGCTCATCTTTGAGGGTGAGAGTGATTTGTGCGCGTGCTTCCCGGTCTTTGTAGGCCCACTCGGCACAGGCGGTGGCATCCGTCTTGGGGTCAGGTTTGGCTTCAGAGCCATCTGTGAGTCCCCATAGCTCTCGGAGCTCTAGGACCATGCGCACGCGGAATTTCCAGAATGCAAAGTTGCCACCATCGTCATCTAGGAACGGGATGTCATACATGCACGGGTGTCCCTTTGGTGTGGGAGCCCCGGGTGATCCACCAGAGCCACCACTCCCCGAGGGAGGGTTTCCAGATCCGGATGGAGTGGGAGTGTCACGATCACGTGACGTCTTCCTATTTTCGGATTCCCGTTTCAGACTGACCCTTTTTTGCCTTGCATCTGCCTCCCTGTACCTACTGCCTCGTTCTGATGCCTCATGCTTGCCTCCCCTACGTACTTCTCGTGTTTCATACAGACTTCTTGCCTTGTGCCTTGGAGCTGCCAGCAGTATATGCGCTGGCACGGGTAACCCTGTAACACCTGCCTCATAGTATATATAGTTGACTATAGTGTACAATGTAGCCCCATTCTAGTCTTTGACAAATCCCTGCCAGCTTGTCTTTCCCTTCGCTTGCCTGTCACTAGTCTCCCCGTCCTCTCCCCTGCTGTTAAGTCAGCTCTTGGAGCCTGCCCCTCTTCCCCGCTGTTCAGTCAGCTTTGAAGACTAGCGCTGAGTCAGCGACTCGAGCGTACGAACCTGATATCTAGCGGCCTTTGGCCTGAACGATCCGGCAGGATCGTAACAGGGAGACATGTGTGTTGTATGGATGTTTTATGGGGCACGTATATTCTGGGAGTCTTAGAGAAGCTCAGGTCTCATAATCTGTTAGAGGCGCGGGAAAGTGCGACTCAGTCTTTGGGAGAAAAGACTAGTAGTATTAGTTAGCTACCTGTTAGAGGCGCGGGAAAGCGCGACTAAGATACAATCAGTAAGGTAGCATACGGGGAGTAAAGTAAAGTACTGACCTCAGTCTTCGGGAGAAAAGACTGAGGTGTCGCTACTGTGACTACGGAGTATATAAGTTCAACAAACGGAAAATTTCTACGCTAAGTCTATAAGGGTATAGTAGGCAGCTGTGCTCGACTTGGTCGTTTCCGACCTCAGCTGGCTCGGAGTTACCCGACGCTTACTCAGCGTGTGCGGCTGAACTCCAACATCCAAAACTGCGAGTAAACCGATAATGACTAGTTACTGACTGGTCCATAACGCGACCGGTTTTGGACTGACGCCAACCAGTCTCGGACTGGCACAGACCGGTCTGCGGTGGTCCGGTCAAGAAAATTGAGTATACCATCAACTTCTAGACCGGTTATGGTCACAGTTTTTTGTAAATATGTTAAAAAACTGGACCAGACTGGACCTCAAAGCACTATGTGTGATGAAAGCTGGCCAGGTCGCTTAGTTGAAGTCCGAGTTGGCACTGGACCAGGGCCCGGGGATGACGACTCCTCATCAAAGTCCGTGGGCATTGTTGACACAAAGGGCTCGGGGACAGGTGGAGAGGGTTGAGGTGTGGAAGCCAAGCCCGCAGATGCGACAGTGACAGCCCTGCGATGTGAAGTCAGCTCTAAGTTACCTGCGTTTTCAGCACTCAATTTGGCCGTGGGCAGTATTTTGCGGGTACTAGTGGGTCGGAAAGACATGATCTATGGGGCCCGGGGGTAAAGAAATAGACTTGAATAGACTCGATTTTGTACTGGAATACAACATGCTAGCGACTTCAGATGAGTTGAGGTGCAAAGTCAGGAGCAGCGGATCACGGCCGCTTGAAATTATCGGGTTAGATACTCGACTATCAGCGAAGACGAGACTGATTACGAATGCTTCACAATGTATACTTTACTATCAATGCTGTGCGCAACCTGTCATCGCCGGTAGTTGAAGAGAAATCAAACTGGGCAGCTTGAAAGACGGCGAGAATGGCAGCGGGAGAATCGCATGCTTCGAGTTGTTTGAAGAGATCATGTTTCTTAAGATCATTCTTGGTCTTTTTCTTGTACGACTTGAGAGCCTGATCGGCATCAAAGATTCCTTCGATATTGGAAGAGGACTTGGAGGTAATAGTTGCGGGAGCCTGGAGCATAGAAATGGGAGTAGGAGGTTGACTCATGTTGGAGGTGTGTAACAGTCTGGTGGACGACGATGAGAATTGTGATGTGACGGAGTCGGTTACCATATTTAGTAGGCCCGAGAAAATATTACTATATTTAGATAGGGGCAATGGGCATGCTTATGTAAAGACCCCCCCCCCTGTCCCTATCGCCCTTATGAGAAGAATGTACGTCCTATATCTCACTACAATCCCGCACCCCCCTTGTGACTGACACGAGCTACCCAGGTTTTCATTCTGTTGAACCTGAATGGTGTGCAGTGCATTTCTTTCGCACGACGAGATAGGGTATTCACCAAATGAGTATTTTCACAGATCCCATGAACCTCGTACGTCGTAAAGAAAGTGTTCCGTAGGGCTGCGCACCGTACCGTCTGACGGGTACGGCCGTACAATCAACGGTCATGTAACGGGTATGGTCGGCTGTCTGCCGTCCGTCAAGTCTGGTTAGCAAAGCCCCAACGGCTACGGACGGGTACGGAGACGGTCGTGACGGTCGTCTCTATGGTAGACGGTATCGTCCTAGTGATAAAAACTCTATTATTGACATATCTGTACTAAACTAAACTAGCTACTACTACTCATATGAAAAGGCCCACCGCTCGCCGTCTGAGTCGTCGTGTCAGTAGTGTCGTGGTCGCCAGTTGTTGCGTTGCGTTGTTGTTATCGTGGTGTTCCGAGTCCGAGTCGCGTTGTTGTCGTCGCGGTTGTTGTTACGGGCATCGAGGGGTCGTCGTCGTGGTTGTCGTCGGTTGTCGTGGTTGTCGAGCCTGTCGTTTTCGTGGTTGTGGTTGTCGTGGTCATTGGTCGTGGTTGTCATGGGTGTTGTTGGTGGTTGTCGTAGTAGTCGTAGTCGTTGGTCATGGTTGTCGTGTCGTGGTTGTCATTTGGAGATAGCTGCGAATGAATCCGCAAATCCTCAGCAAACAAAACCGGAAATCACCGAGCAGTGTAGGAAAGGTGGCTTCCCGCAAGAGGGAACCGTAACCGACTCCATCAGAGTCTATCGAGGCAGCTGGCTTGCGCAGGGTTTGCCTGCACACCAATCACTTGCCACCTCCGGGCTCCGTAGCCACCTACCACTACCAGCCATAGCCACGATCGTGACAACAATGGCGGCAACGGCGGCGCACGCATACGCCGTTCACTGGTGTACACCAGGACAACAGCGGTGGTAGCAGCGACCCCCCCACCAATGCAGCCATGTGCGCTGCAAACCACGACCGACGACAAGACCGACGACGACGACAGTGCGGCGACGGCAAAACAGAAGACTTTGCCGATGCCTCCCAGAGCTGAACGACTCAAACTACCGACCACCACCGGCGCCCTTCCAACGCAGGGTCGACCACACCCTCCCCCAAACACGACGGCAGCGGCACCCCAACACGGCAACAACCCGACAGCAGCGATATCGATGAAAATGGGGTGACCGTGACGACAGTGTAGTGGCGCTGCAGTGGGCATTATACTAGCTAGCATTACTGTACATTATAATATTACTGTCCTGGTAAACCCGCGTGGTTTTCCCCACCCGCAGTACCCGCAGGGTTGCCTCAGGATGACCCCAGGGTGACCCGCTGCGATCCCTAGATCATGTTCAGGGATCTCGTCAGAGATTTGTTTTGGAGAGACCCGTCCAAACCGTCTAGTGCCGTTGACGGTCATACTGTGACGGTCTTAGACGGGTGATGGCCGTCCCCTCCACCGTCCGTCTGGTGAGTTGTTTTGAGCTCGAACGGTCACGGTGCCGTGACCGTAGTACGGACCCGTCTGGACCGTTCGGTACGGGTACGGTACGCAGCCCTAGTGTTCCGGACAAGGACTCTTGAACTGACGGACCCGACATCATAGATGTTCCAACTCCCTGCTGGTTGGTGTCTCGTCCCGAGAGAACTATGCGAGTTCGCTGATTGTTTTTCCCTTGTTTAGTCATTACTATGACAATCGGCGCTTCACTCGTGTACCGTGGACTGTCGGACTATGTCCATAAGGAAGGCGACGTACATATGACTAGTGGGCTGCCAGTGAGACAGACGCCCATTGCCAGCTTTTCACCCCGCCTAGGCCGAGGTTCCTTCGCGCTGGGGACAAGCCGTACGCTGGACATGCATATGTTCGAAATGGACTCGATGGCACCCCCGAAACACCAGGGTAAAATGACGAACTGTATGGAAAATCGAGTTCAAGTTGTGTAGGTGAGATGACTAGTAAGGAAAATCTATCGTTGCAATACCCGGAATATGGGATGTATTCCATTCTATTTACCTTTGTAGGATCGGAAAAGCTCTCGACCTTAAAAGGGATATGTGTAGATGCCAGGTGCATGTAGTGTTTTCGGTTTGTTCCAATGTACTAGTATCCTGTACTCGAACTTGAATATATACTATCTAGTATTCGCGAACCCAAGTCCGAGAGCACGAACAATGATGCTCTCGTCCCTGAGGTAACAGTGAGGTTTCAACAACTTTTGAGCTTGGTGCCAGTGGTCCGTTTACAGTGATTCGCACTACATATCCCCCAACCTCTCGCCCACTGGCAACAACTTGAAGAGGATTTCCTCTTTGGCTTGGTGTGAGAGACCCAAGACACGCCCGCATGAACCATCACTGCATCACCGCCACCTCACGACGGGAATCTTGCGTTAACGGGCCAATTTACTGCGCCGTTCGAATGTGGATAAAGACGCCTGTTGTATAAATATGCAGTAGATACGACCTCATTCGCGCATCGGTCTAGGTCCTTAGTACATCTCTTCTATCTAGTGGTTTGCATTGCGGGCCCGTCCTGGACCGAAAGCCAGAGTTTACAGGGACTGGGACTCTACTCGCCGGCCTCAACGTCTTGGGCCAGTCTTGGCCTACTAGCCACGGCTGTATAGTACCACTGATGGAAGCACAGAGGGAAGCACAGAGTGAGTCGCGAGTGAGGCCTAATGAGGGACCCAGGTGAGGGGGAAGGCCAAAGTGATTGTATCGTATAGGACCCAGGGTGGGAGGCAAATACGAACGCACTAGAAAAGGAGGGAAAAGGAAACACACACGAGAATAGATCGCTGCTTCGCTCCAGTCAAACTGCGGCGTGGTGATAGCGTGGTGATAGCGGTCGCACAGTGGAATGCGCTGTGTGGACAGAAGATAGGTGATGGCAATGGCGCGGACGCGCACATGAAAGGGGCATATACGTAGGATGGGGGATAAACGAGAGATTGGAAAAGTTAACATGAGGCGAATGGACATACTATTTACTAGTGAAAGCACCGTATCCTGCGGAGCGACACGTTTGAGACGTCGGGCAGGTGCACGGAAAGAAACGAGGCTGGGCCACGAAGCTGTGGGATCACGACATGGGGCAGCGAAGATGTTGGGATCGTGATCAAGCAAGCGACGTGCGGATCAAAAATCAGTCGCTGATTGCGAGGGTCATACAGTAACTTACAGGTACCGCGGGGCTGTGCCTCATGATCACCAATCATGCATCATGCATCATGCATCATAGATCAATCACCCACGGCTTTTATGTAAGCTACTTCCACATTTATTAATGGGATACATGCCAGAGCCTGAGACACAGACCAGTTATGAAACGTACCTAAGGAGGTGGGGTCCAGATCGTCCAGTCGCATATAGCAGGTTAGAGTCATTCGAAAACGCAGCCGCCGGGCCGCATGAGCCTCAAATCAGAGACTAATCAGAGAAGAGGAAACCAAACCTCAGTTTACCCCTACTGGGTTGACGTGGCAGCCTGAGAGGGCCGAGCTGAAGATGGCTGTGTTGATATGGGCGGGCAGTGGTGGTGGATGATGTGCTTGCTCCGCGGATCTGAGTCCCTGCGCGCGCCGACTCGGATGCATTGATGGCTCCAGGCGGGTCGTTCTTACGGAATCGCTCGACTAAGCTACTTACTTCCAAGTGTTTCGCAAAAACGCTGTCGTAGACAGTTAATTCAACAATTACAGGAACGGACTTGAGTTGGAGGACTCGTCCGTTGCGTGATCCTTCAAGTTGGCATAGCGTGTAGTACTCTAGCCGCGTCTAGCGGGAGTTATAATCAAAGGTTATGTAAGATAATCAAGTGCCCCTTGAGCGCTTGAGCCTGTGCGCCCTTCTCCTTCCCGATGCCATCACGTAGCAAAATCTTGGAAGAAGAGCCTCAAAGTGCCGAAAGATTGCAACTGAATGGAAGGAGAGTTGGAGGATGAGCGGTTTTACCGGTTTTGAGAGGGGAGGGTCTCGATCTTCATGATATTGGTACCGTGACGAAGTTGTATCAGCAGCCTCTTGTTTGGAGAATGATTTGATCACTGTTTGGCTACTCAATGGGAAAGGTATAGTGAGGACCCGTCTGGGGCCTATAGTAGCTACTCGGCTTCGAGTCTGTGCACTGACATTTCTGTTTTATATAGGGCCCGGGTTTGCTCCATATATATTGAAACTACTTCATGCATACCCGGGTCTACGTTCATCGGCTTTGTCCATCCTGTCTGGACCCCCATATTGTCGCACCGATCCAGTTTCTCCCTTCACATGACTGACTGGAAAAATCCCGCTGTTATCACTGCAGAATATTGTCCGTCACTTGCGCTGCCAACATTTCTAACTATTTACATTTTCCTCAGTCGCGCTCGTCAAGCTTTACCACGTCACATGGGGAGTTTTCCTGTAAGCGCTGTTATTCTCAGCCTCGTCTAATGAGATCTTAAATTTCTTCTCAAACAAGCTGGGAGTTTGTCGTAAACATCGAATTCGAATATTCTGTCTTCACTGGGAAGCGAAAATTTCGCCCATCATTTTTGGTACGTTGCGTACGGCCCAGACAGGAATGCGAGATGATGAACTCAAGCTGATACATACAGATTTACTTGGGGGCCCGGTGGTGCCCTTTATTCTGCGTTATTACTATACTCGTGGGAATCGACTCAGCAAACCGGATCAACTGCCAGGTACCTTGGCTTCTCGCCCTGATGAGCCAGACTGAAATTCTGCCCAGGCCCTTGTTATCTTTGTCTTCGTGAGATTCTGGGCCATTTCCTCGACTACATACTAATATTTGGGGCCATGTACTAGTTATTTTCACACCTCTCGTTAGCTTGTGCCTCGGCCCTGATCGTCCTGCGCATGTGAGTGGAGACTCGGTCCTCTAACTCCTCACTGATAAGACACTCTCAGTGCAGCGATATGGAGGCTAAACAAGATCGCCATATCGATCGCTTCCGCTGCGTGGCTCGCCAATACTGGTACCATGATTCGCAGTACGTTCATTTCATCAGTTGGCTATCTGGATATTTCAAACATGCAACCGTGACTGGGATCAGGTTTAACCGTTGTTCGCGGAAATTGGAGCGGAGGCATTTGCAAAGTCACAAATCCACTTGAAACCAAAATCAACCTTATTGTCTCTTTCGTCACCGACTTGGTGCTTCTTGCGCTCATGCTCACCGGGCTCTTGCGCTGGGAGTATGACCATCGGGGAGGTGGCATCTGTGGCATCTGGCGGCTCCTGTTCACACAGGTTATTATTTTCTCATCTCAGATACTACAGCATGGGTTGTGATGACCCTTCTGGGCTGACCACGACAACAGGGCTTGGCGTGGATGATAACCGTTGTTTTAGCTGGTGCACCTACCACAGTACGTTTTCCTAAAAATGGATATGATCCAGGTGACTGAATACGAGCTCCCCAGATTTTTATTCTGTTGAATCTGAATGGTGGGCATTTCTTTCACGACGAGATTCGACGTTCACCAAAAGAGCATTTTCACAGATCTCATGAACCTCGTACGTCATCAAGAAAATATTCTGGACAAAGAACTGACGGACCCGACATCATAGATGTTTCAAGTCCCTGGACGTTAGGTGTCTCGTCGTGAGAGAATTGTGCGAGTTTGCTGATTGTTTTTCCTTTCTTCAGTCATTACTATGGCAATTGGTGCGACACGCGTGTACCGTGGACTGTCGGACTATGTCTACAAGCCTGTGGAAGGCGACGTACATATGAGTAGAGGGCTCCCAATGAGACAAGTTTAGTTGCGCGCTCAGGTCGAGGTTCCCTCGCACTGGGGACCAGCGTTATACTGGACAGGCGTATTTTCGAAATGGATCACTAGCTCCCCCAAAACGCCAGGAGAAAATGACGAAGAGTGGTGAAAATCGACATCCGGACAATGAGATGTATTCCCTTTCTATTTACTTTTGTAGCACTCGGAAAGCCCCCCAATCTAGACGCCAGACGCATATAGTGTTTTTGTTCTAATGTATCTTGTACCCGAATATATACTATATTATTTATGAGTTCAAGTTCGAGAGCGCGAGCAATGAGCCTCTCGTGCCTGATGTCACAACAACTTTTGAACTTGGTCCATTTACACTGAGTCGCATTACGTATCTCCCAACCCCGCCGCCAACTTGAAGAGGATTGTTCCTTTACCTTAATGTAAGGGACCCTCCCAGGCTACGCACGCACGAACATTACTGCCCTTGTTACCACCACCTCACAGCGGGAATTTCGCGTTAACGGGCCAATTTACTGCACCATTCAAAATGTGGACAGATACCCTTTGTACAAATATGCAGTGGACACGACCCCGTTCCTGCGCCAAACGAAGTCGCCAGTACATCTCTTTATCTGCGCCTTCACCTTTTCCCAGCGAGTCCATCAATCACCTCTGACTGTTGCTAAACGAGTCACGTGAGGTCCTGTTGGATGAGCTATATACGGCGTGTGGCACTAGAAAGACTGGAAGAGTTTAATCCTAGGCCACCCGCGATATGAGCAGGACCAGGCCTTTCTATCGGTCGAAGTCGGCCGAAGACGGTGTCATATCGGGGATGGTGGTATAGAAGAAGTCGCTGTTTGGTCGCATAGTGGTTGTCATATAAGCTTATCACCTGCAAGCGCCCAAAAGTGTGTTTTCGAGAGTTGTTGGGGTGTTTACCCGGGGCTCCGTCACCTGTCTGGTCGCATTAGGTGCACAATGTACGTATGAGAGGGCCACATCCAGGGGTCGACGTCACCGCTTAGGTGGAGGGATGTGCCGATGTGCCTTCTTAGGCCACCCTGGATGCGTATGAGTTGCCAGTGATAGGCAGAGTAGAGCCCAGATTAGGGGGAGGGGGGGGGAAACGATGCGAGAGAGATAGAAAGAAGGGAAAACCGAGAGAAGCCCGGGCCGCCAAGGTAACGATCGCGGGATGGAGTGCAACGACTGGTGTTAGAAATGAGGGCAAGAGGGGCAAGAGCCAACCAACAACGGCGGCTGGACGAGGCCAAAACTTGAAGACGGCAATGCAGATGAGCTACTCGCTATGAGAGAATGGCACATACATGACAAAGGTTGCTTTGGGATCGAATACGTCAAGTGGCGTGGGCGAAAGCGGTGCATAGTACGCTTAGATCTGTGTGAGGTGTGAGTTCGACGGGGGGAGCAGGTCCGGCAGAGGAGGCTCGGGGGAGAGGACGAACAAGGAAGCAGGCAGGTGAGAGGGAAAAGGAAGGTATGGAGGATCTGCAAAGGCGAGGATGGCGCGAACGGCTGCCAGTGGCGTTCGAACCGAAGGCGAAATCGGGCGTGGGTCTGAGGCGGCGGAATGAGGCCGAAAGACAGCATTACTAAAACCGATTGATGGCGATCTCGCGAATACCGCTCTGGGGGTGACCTCAATTGGACCTGACTTGCGCGACATTCACACCGGGATCTAGGGGAAAGAGAAAATGTGTGCGACATGTTGCTGAAGGATCATAATGTAGCAGGAGAGAGTGCCTCAGAGGCGGATGACGTACACAGAATAAGTCAGTACATAAGTTCGAAATAGAAAGGAGGGAAAGTAAAGGGTGGGGGAAGGGGGGAAGGGGAGAGTAGGAGTGGTGCAGAAAGACTCGGAAGTGTGAACGAGATGACCCACGAGGAGAACAGAACTGGAGCGCAACGCGACAACGGAGAGGCAGAACGAGAGAACAGACAGGTGAGAAGACTCAGGCTAGCAGCCTGAGATGGGTCACAAGTAAGGGTAAAGCAAGGGGGAAAGAGTCAAAGAGGTTGTATCGTACAGTGACTGTGTAAGACCAAAGACGAGCGGACTATCAGGATAGACTAGAGTAGAGGAAAAGGAAACATACATGAGACCAGATAGCTTTTCTCCCGTCAGAATGTCACGGTGGTGATGGCGACCGCGCAGTGGTGCGCTACGAAGAAATAGATGACGCCAGACTCTGACGAAGCCTTGTAAAGAAAGGCGGCATCACTGAAGGAATCGTTTCCGCTTTTCCAGAAATATCCGAGGCTCGGCGCGCGCGTATCGAGACTCCGCCAGTTGTAAATTCCGGTGTGTCCGCATTCTGCTTTCTTCCCCTCCATGCGATGGGCCCAATTCCGTCCAACGATAGCGACGGACTGTACTTCATGGACTTGTACATCTCTTCTTATACCCCAACGCCCTCTGCACTCATTGAATCTCGCAAATCTCGCTCGCAACCTATGAATTTGTAAATTTGTCCGTATACCCCGACGCTCTCTGCGCTCATCGAATCCCGTAAACCTGACTCACAACCCGAAACGTTGTACAAGCCTTCGTTGTTTCATGTAGGACAGCCCAAAACCCTGCCTGGGGCACGGGGCGCGATCGACGTCGCACAAGTTGTCGCATCGCCGGTTACTACAACTCTCGTATCAGAAAAGGCGACACCCACTAGCGTGATTGCGAGCCTCAGGGATCACCGATTCGTTCATTTTGTTTGACAGTGGAGACAGGGAATCCATTCGATGCTTCGTTCGAACTTCACGGAGACAATCTTACCCTCCTACAGATCGTCCGATCCCAACTTCCTGCTGCGGAGTTTGCCTTCCTTTCTGCTTGTCATACTGCCGGGTTTACAGAAGATGGCATTGCCGACGAAGGGCTGCACATTGTGGTTGCGATGCAATTCTGCGGCTTCCGGAGCGTTATCGGGACGATGTGGGCGATGGCTGATACGGACGGGGTAGACCTATCAAAGCATTTCTACAAATATATTTTCTCAGAGAGCTCAGGACGCCGAGAAGTGCCACATTACAAGAGATCTGCGAGGGCGCTTCAGTTTGCGGTGAAGAAGATCTGCGGAGGAGAGGGAAGCTAGAGCGATGAGTCAACTTTTGTTCATTACGGCGCATGATCGCGCGTCGTGAGTTGTCGAATTGTTTGGGTACTCGTGCTTACGCCTTATCTAGTAGTAGAATGTAATCCAGACTGCAACGCGGTGCAGTGACCATACTGCTACTTGGTCGAGGAGACGCCTGCGGATATTACCTGGTTGCTTGACCACGTCCAGATGGATTTTGTAGGATAGACGAACTACTTGTCATGAGGGCACGACCCACATGCTACGTGTAAAAAAGGTCGGTTTGGATTAATCACAATATGGGCGACGCAATGTGCGGACTTGGATCAAGGGTAAGGGCATACGCCAAACGGAAGCCTTCTGCGATTGCGGGGACACTGGAAAGTTCCTGAGAGTGCAGCTTAGCCGCGAGCTGAGGCAACTCCTGTTCTGCGTCCTGGATACGATGATGGGATGTGAGAACGAGGTGAGAGCTCAAGTTGAGTAGAGCATCTGACCACTTCGCCGAACTTGACGACAAGCGGAGCGGATTTTTGGGAAGAATTGTGAGGGGAGGGGACAGTGGAGTGTGTGAGAGGGAAAAGGAAAATAAGAGCAAAGCTGTAAAGGCAAGGATTGAGGGTAGCGCCAAACCGAAAGCGAGAGGGATCAGGCCTCGATCAAGAGCCGACAGAGGCCACGGAAAGAGGCCAGATGACGGTGATGCTTGGGCCAATTGGTAGCAGTCCTGGGAGCTTAGTCCTGGGACCGAGGGAGAAGGCGTAGACGACGCGCAGATCCATTCAGGAAGAAAGAGGTGGTTTATGCAAACGGAGAAAACTCGGTGCCTATGATCAAAACGACATGGAGAAGGGGGAAAGGAGTGAGTAGGAGTGGTAAGGGCGAACGAGATGAAATGCGAGGAGAATGGAACGGGGGCGGAGTGACAAATAAGAGGTAGTAAATCGGGAAGACAGAGGGAGTCGCGAGTGAGGGGGGAGGCCAAAGTGATGGACATGGGCGGGAGGCGAAGACGAACAAACCAGAAAAGAAAAGAAAAAGAAAATACTCGAGAATAAATCGTGGCTTCACTCCGGTCGAAGGCGTGGTGATAGAGTGGTGATAGTGATCGCAAAGTGGAGTGCGGCGTGTGGACCAAAAGATAGATGATGACGATGGCCCATATAAATCCGCGGACATGAAAAGGGCATATATGCCGGATGGGGGGTAAACGAGGGGTCGGAAAAGTTGACACTGTGAGCATCGTATGCGTGACACGTTTGAGACGTAGGCCAGATGGACAAGAAACGAGAGTGCGCCCGGGCCACCGAGCTAGGGTCATGACCATGCGCTGTGACGCTGTGATGCCGGAGATCGCCGCTTGCGAACGACGCGGGGCGGCGCCTCATACTGTATTGCGCCTCGCTTTTACCACAGTAAGTTAGTGGACCGAGAGTCATACTAGTATCCCACGGCGCCATCACACAGGCCTCACCGGCTCACCATGTAATCATTACGTTACTTACTTCCGAGTTTTTCACTACTGTACTATACTGTCGTGTCGACAACAATTGCATTACAACCAAGATTACAACCAACTGAGTTGGATGGCTCCGAGTGGCCCGAGCGTGTTTGCGTGTAATCTAGCGGAGTTGTAAATCAAATGTACGTGCGATACTAGTACTGTACAGTACAGTAATCAAAAAAGTGGGCCCTTCTCCTGATCTTGATGTCGTCATAATATAGCGGGATGTAGCAAAATTTAACGAAGAGCCTCAAGGTGCTGAAATATGGCAACCGAATGGAAGGAGGGCCGAGATTTCTGTTTTTTATAGGTTGCTTTATATATATTCTACGATCATCACTTTTGTCCATCCTGTCCGAACCCCATATTGTCGCACCGATCCAGTTTCCCCCCCAACATGGCTGACTGGAAAAGTCCCGCTGTTGTCACTGCAGAATATTGTCCGTCACTTAGGCTTCCGACCAAATCCGACATTTCTAACTATTTAAATTTGCCTTACAGTCGCGCTCATCAAGCTTCACCACGCCATATGGGGAGTTCTCATGTGAGCGCTGTCGTTCTCGGCCTCGTCTAATGAAAATTACTAGATTTCTTCTCATACAAGCTGGGAGTTTATCGTGAACATCGGATTCGAATATTCGGTATTCACTGGGAAGCGAAAGTTTCGCTCATCGTTTTTGGTACGTTGCGTACAGCTCGCTGGCAGACTGAAATGCGAGATGACCAACTCAAGCTGGTACATACAGCTTTACTTGGCAACTCGGTGGTGTCCTCTGTTCAGCGTCATTGCTATACTCGTGGGATTCGACCCAGTAAACCAGATCAACTGCCAGGTACCTTTGCCTCTCGCCGTGTTGAATCAGATCACGAGACTGAAATTCTACCCAGGCCGTTGTCATTTTTGTCTTCGTGAGACTATGGGCCATTTCCTCGACTACATGCTAATCTTCGGACCCATGTACTAGTTATTTTCGTATCTCTCGTTGGCTTCTGCCGAGGCCCTGATCGTGCTGCGCATGTGAGTAGAGACTCCGAGTCGGTTCTCTGACTCCTCTATGCACCTCACTGATACAACAGCCCCAGTGCAGCGATATGGGGGCTAGACAAGATCGCCATATCAATCGCTCTCGCTGCCTGGCTCGCCGATGTTGGTTCCCTGATTCATAGTATGTTCATTTGTTCGTTTGGCTTTCTGGATATTTTAAACATGAGGCCGGGATCGTGGGATCAGGTATAGCCGTTCTTCACGGGGCTTGGAGCGGAGGCCTTTGCAATATCACGAATCCATATAAAACCCAAATCAACATTATTGTCTCTTTCATCACTGACTTGGTGCTCCTTGCACTCATGCTCACCGGACTCTTGCGCTGGGAAAATGCCCGTCAGAAAGGTGGCATCTGGTGGCTCCTGTACACCCAGGTTAATAGTTTTTCATCTCCCATACTACAGCATGCACTGCGATCATCTTATAGGCTGACCATGACAACAGGGCTTGGCGTGGATGATAATTGTCACTGTAGCCGAGGCACCTATCACAGTACGTTTTCCTAAAAACGAACATGATCCAGGTGACGGATACGAGCTACCCAGGTTTTCATTCTGTTGAACTTGAATGGTGTGCAGTGCATTTCTTTCGCACGACGAGATAGGGTATTCACCAAAAGAGTATTTTCACAGATTCAATGAACCTCGTACGTCGTAAAAGAAAGTATTCCGGACAAGGAACTGACGGTCCCGATATCATAGATGTTCCAACTCCCTGCACGTTGGTGTCTCGTCCCGAGAGAACTATGCGAGTTCGCTAATTGTTTTTCCTTTGTTTAGTCATTACTATGACAATCGGCGCTTCACGCGTGTACCGTGGACTGTCGGACTATGTCCATAAGGAAGGCGACGTACATATGAGTAGTGGGCTGCCAGTGAGACAGACGCCCATTGGCAGCTTTTTACCCCGCCCGGGCCGAGGTTCCCTCGGACTGGGAACAAGCCGTACGCTGGACGTGCAAATGTTCGAAATGGATTCTATGGGACCCCGAAACACCAGGGAAAATGACGAACTGTAAGGAAAATCGAGATTACTAGTAAGGCAATCTATCGTTGCAATACCCGGAAAATGGGGTGGATTCCCGTTCTATTTACTTTTGTAGGATTCGGAAAAGCTCTCGACTTCAAAGGGGATGTGTGCTTGCCAGGTGCATGTAGTGTTTTTGTTCTAACGTATCCTGTACTCGAATATATACTATGTCTTTGCGAATTCAAGTTCGAGAGCAGGAACAATGAAGCTCTCGTCCCTGAGGTAACACTTTCGAGCTTGGTGGTCCGTTCACGGTGATTCGCACTACATATCTCCCAACCTCTCCCCCAACAACTTGAAGATGATTCCCTCTTTACCTTAATGTAAGGGACCCAAGCCACGCCCGCATGAACCATCACTGCATCACCGCGACCTCACAACGAGAATTTTACGTTAATGTGCCAATTTACTGCACCATTCGAAATGTGAGTAAAGACGCTTGTTGTACGAATATGCAGAGATACGCACGTTGATCTAGGTCCTCAGTACATCGCTTCATCTGCGTCTGCGCCTTTGCCCAGGGGGTCCACTAATTACCTCTGACTGTCGTTAAATGAGTCATGCGAAATCATATCGGACCAGCTATATACGGCGTGTGGCAATGACAGTGGAATAACTGGGCGAGTTCAATCCGAGGCCACCCGCGAAATGACCAGGGCCAAGTCTTCCTATCGGCTGAAGACGTGCAATCCGTAGCCCAACCCCGGGGCCTGGACTTCAAATCGGGGATGGTGAGCAATGCAAGAAACCGCTGTCTGGTCGCGTAGTGCCTAAGTGCCATATAAGGGCGGGTGTGGGTTATCACGCCTGCAAGCGCCAGAAAGTTTGCTTTCGAGAGTCGTTGGTGCGTTTTCTCAGAGCTTTGCCGTTGGCCTAGTCGCGTTACGTGCACAATGTGCGTATGAGGAGGCCACGTACAGTGGGGCCGTCGCCGTCACAGTTCAGGTGGACGGATGTGTCGATGTGTCGTGCTTGAGCGGGTCACCGTGGACGCGGATGAGGAAAGACAAGTAGAGCCCAGACTAGGAGGAGGAAACGATGCGAGAGGCCGCGACGGCAAGTATAAATAAGTAGAATGGAGATGGGGAGAGATGGGGAGTAGGCGTGGCATAAGTAGGTGAAGGAAAGAAGTGTGATGACTACCGGAACGGGCACGGAATGCGACGATGCCAGTGAGGCGGATCCAGTGAAACGGAACGAATTACATACGAGTGAGAACAAGGGATCCGTAAGCGAGGGGTAGAAGATCAGGAAAAGGAAACACGCATGAGACAAGGATCGGGCCCACGCTCCCGAAAAAGAGTGGCAGTGTGATGGCGAATCGGCGATTGCACGGCGGAGTGCGCTGGGAAGGAACAGATAATGAGGACAATGCGACAAAAATGTCGACACGAGGGACTGACAGAGAGGGTGATGCCAGGGTCACCTCAGCAATCGAGCGTCGAGGGGCGGGGACGACAGAATCATCAGAAGGCGAGAGCCTCAGTGCGAGTGTGAGGAAGCGATGGATTAAAAGATACGAAATTGAGACAGAGACAGCGAGAAAAGAGGTGTAGAAATTCGCGGGACAACTGAAGCCGAAGGCAGGGAACCAGAGGTGAGATATTGGTACTGTATTTTCTGAAACAATCCCCAACAGCGATTGACGGCGATTCCGACACCTCACGCGAGTTTACGTATTATGTGCCCGGGCCGCTCGCCCGGGGAGTGGACCTCGCCCATGGATTGGCTGGCGACGTGTGGAACGCACACGCCTGCACCAAGCGATATGTATTTGATGAGAACCCGCTGCAGCACCACCTCTCCCCTCTGAAACTGTGGTTGCACGCCTCCGGGATCACCGATTCGCTCATTTTGTGTTTCACGGCTGACTGTACTGGAGACGGGCAAGCCTTTCAAGTTTGACGCTTCATTCAAACCGATCTCAACTTCCTGCCGCAGAATTTGCGTTCCTTTCTGCTTGTCACATTTCCGAGCTGACCGAAGCCAGCGTTGCCGACGAAGGACTTAGTGCAATACTGCGGATTTCGCAGCGTCGTCGGACGATGTGGGTGATGGCTATAGGACTGGGCAGACCTATCTAAACGCTTCTACAAATCGATTTTCTCGGACAAGGTTGGCCAGAATGGAGTGCCGTATTACGACAGATCTGCGAGGACGCTTCAGTTCGCGGTGACGGAGCTACGGCGGAAGAAGCGAGGGATCACGCTAGAGCGATGGGTCAACTTTGTTCATTACGGCGCATGATCGCGGGTCGTGAGTGAGTTGTCGAAATTGTGTAGGTACGTCCTTCGTGCTCACGCCTTATCTAGTAGAATGTCATTTAGACTGTAAGAAGCGTCGTGCAGTGCAGTGACCATACTGCTACTTGGTTGCGGAGACTCTTGTCGGATATTACTGGTTGCTTGATCGCGTCCGGATTCTGTAGGATTACGAACTACCCACTATGAGGGCACGACGCACATGCTATGTGTAACAAAGGTTGGTTTGGGGTCCGATTTGATATGGGCGATGCAATGTGCGGACTTGGACCAATGAGTCCAACAGGTAGAGCGGATTTTTAAGAAGTGTAGGGAGGGGATTGGGAGATAACTAGCGAACGACCGGTATCGGAACTGAAAGCGAGAGGGATCAGGAACCGATCAGGAACCGACAGTGATTGCGGAACGACGCCAGATGACGGCGATGCTTGGGCCCATTGATAGCACTCCTGGGAGCTTGGTGCTGGGGATGTCATCAATTGAACCCGACTTGCGCTGGGATCAAGGGAGAAGGAGAAGGCGACGACCCGGGGGTGATCCACCTAGCAAGAAAGGGTGGTTTGTGCACATGGAGACACTCTTACCTAGGAAACGATATGGAGAAGGGGGAAAGGTGTGAGTAGGAGTGGTAAAGGAAGGGTGAACGAGGTGGGATGCGAGGAGAACGGAACGGAACACGATGGCGGAGCGACAAAACAAGAAGAAGCACAGAAGGAAGCACAGAGGGAGTCACGAGTGAGGCCTGTGAGGCCTAATGAGGGGTGAAGCCGGTGAAGGGGAAGGCCAAAGCGATTGTATCGTATAGGACCCAGGGCGGGAGGCAAGGACGAACGCACTAGAAAAGGAGAAGAAAAAAAAAACACGAGAATAGATTCCGGCTCCGCTCCAGTTTAAGTCCGGCGTGGTGATAGCGTGATGATAGCGGTCGCACAGTAGAGTGCGCTGTGTGGACAGAAGATAGGTGATGGCGATGGCGACGCGGACATGAAAGGGGCATATACGTAGGATGGGGGATAAGCGAGAGATTGGAAAAGTTAACATGAGGCGAATGGACATACTATTTACTAGTGAAAGCACCGTATCCTGCGGCGCGACACGTTTGAGACGTAGGGCAGGTGCACGGAAAGAGACGAGGCTAGGCCACGAAGCTGTGGGATCACGACATGGGGCAGCGAAGATGTTGAGATCGTGATCAAGCAAGCGACGTGCGGATCAAACATCAGTCGCTGATTGCGAGGGTCATACAGTAACTTACAGGTACCGCGGGGCTGTGCTTCATGATCACCAATCATGCATCATGCATCATAGATCAATCACCCACGGCTTTTATGTAAGCTACTTACTTTTTGATCCATATTTATTACTGGGATACATGCCAGAGCCTGAGACACAGACCAGTTATGAAACGTACCTAAGGAGGTGGGGTCCAGACCATCCAGTCGCATATCGCAGGTTAGAGTCATTCAAAAACGCAGCCGCCGGGTCCAGGCCGCATGAGCCTCAAATCAGAGACTAATCAGAGAAGAGGAAACCAAACCTCAGTTTACCCCTACTGGGTTGACGTGGCAGCCTGAGAGGGCCGAGCTGAAGATGGCTGTGTTGATATGGGCGGGCAGTGGTGGTGGATGATGTGCTTGCTCCGCGGATCTGAGTGCCAAATGCCAATGGACCCTGCGCGCCACAAGCCTGAGGCCTGACTCGGATGCATTGATGGCTTCAGGCGGGTCGTTCTTACGGCATCGCTCGACTAAGCTACTTACTTCCAAGTGTTTCGAAGAAACGCTGTCGTAGACAGTTAATTCAACAATTACAGGAACGGACTTGAGTTGGAGGACTCGTCCGTTGCGTGATCCTTCAAGTTGGCACAGCGTGTAGTACACGGCCAAACGGTGAAACCGTCCTGAGGTTGCCCGGGCCAAAAATCACCGCGTTTTCAATCAGATGCACTCTGTAGTTAATAAATGAAAGCGAACACTGTTTTGATATTGTATAACCTGCAGTCTGACTTCAAATTGAACGTTGTATGGTTGCCGGATTGACCCGGGGACCTACCATTTTCGGCAGGTGCTTAGTGTTGAGCCGCACCTGGGGACGCTGGCAGAACAACCTGAGGTTGAACTGGGTTGGCACTCCGGATATCGAGAACCCGGTCCGTCGTCTACCACATCACAATACATAGGTTGTAGGAATATCGGTCGGCACTATCCGGCTGAGTAAGGCAGATTTCCGTTTACGGACTGTTCCAAATACGGTAACCACACGTGCAGTAGCTTACATGTAAAGACTACGCCGGGCTTATCGAATAGGAGTAGAGCTCCTTCATACGGACGCTCATCTCTCTCGCTCACTCCCTTCGGGAGACAATCACATAATATAATTCTTCAGGTTATGGGCCCTGGCCCCATAGCTTAAAACCTCAGGCCAGGATATTTTACTATTCAATAAACAATATTATCCCCTTTCCCTGCGCGAAAATACAACTACCCCTATTATGCCTCCTTATCGATTCGCGGACGAAGACGAGCTCGAGGATCCCTCCTCATCTGAGGAGGAAGAACTCTACATTACTGAAGTCAGAGGTTCAGATTCGCAGGTGACTCGCGTGATAGAACCGCTGAACGATGAGAACTGGACGAACTGGCGCCAGAGGATGTGGAGAATGCTCCGCTCCTGTCGCGTACGCCAGTACGTCGACGGATCCCTTCCGCGTCCTCCAGGTCCTCGGAATGCGGAAGTCTGGGACAACAACGACAGCTACGCCCAGACGCTTCTCACGAATAATATATCAGAGTCACAGATGGATCATACGCACCGTTGCGAAACGGCGGCGCAGATCTGGGCGAACCTTGAAGCCGTGCACCAGACAAAAGGGTTAAACACTTATTTCACTATCCTCTATGCTCTCAACCATATCATTTCCGACGAGAACACTAATATAACAGAGTTGCTTCACCAAATGACGAGCCAGTGGGAACGTCTCATTCAGGTATGCAATACTCGCATGCCGCTGGATGACGAGTACTTCAAGATCCTCATCGCGTGGGCGCTTCCACGTTCATGGGACGCGTTCACTCAGTCATACGTTGGTGGGGAGTTTGGAGACCAGCAGATGGACCCGCGGAAGTCGGTGAGCTCGCTCAAGTTTATTGGTTTCATAAAGGAGGAGGAGGGGAGACGCCAAGTGCGGAAGAACAACGGCGGCAGCGTTAATCAAGCCGTCGGACAAAAGCCCACTCTTACTCAGCGCATGGGCGACACTCGGTCTGGGAACACCACGCGAAAGCCCGGCCGACGCGCGAAACGCAAAGTGAAGCATTGTAATCATTGCGGAAGAGACGGCCACAACACAAAAGACTGTCGTTATCTCGACAAACCCAAGTGTACAATATGCGAGAAGTTTTCTCATGTGGCCGAAAACTGTTGGAAGAAGAGAAAGGTCGGCGATGGCGAAGGCGGCGGCAGTGGTAAGGCTTCTACCTCTAAGATCGAAGAAGTCCACGAGACCACTTATGACGAGGACGTCGCGCTCGCCGTAACGGAGGATCAGAGCGAGCCGGAGTACTTTGGCGAGTGTTACAACTTCGAGGATTATGATCCTAGTGATGTTACAGCAATCGACACACGCACTATTTGGTACGACTGGTTTGCCGATAGCGCGACGACATCACACGTCGCGAATGAGCGCACCGCGTTCGCGGAATACGAGCCGCTTCAGCATGCCTCTGTGATCGGCGTCGGCGGTACCAAAGTCCCTATAAGTGGACGGGGCACGGTCGAACTCGAATCGCGGATAAATGGTAAAGTCAACCTTCTGCGACTCGGGAGCGTCCTGCATATCCCGACCAATAAGAACAACTTACTATCTTTGGGACGATGGGACCGAACAGGCGGAACATGCACATTCGGTCATGGAAAGCTCACGCTGATCACGAAGGGTGGAACGCAGATAGCTATTGGGCGATTGGCGCAAAACAACTTATACAAAATGGACGTGAACATACGTCCAAGCCAAAAGCCGCAGGCAAGCGCTTCCGCTACTTTCACCACTTCCGAAGTACTCCCGAGCTGGGAGACTTGGCACCGAAGGTTCGGGCATGTTAGTTATACCGGGCTAAAGAAGTTGCTGGACGACGGACTCGTTGACGGTTTCCGCGTGGACACTGAGACGCCTCAACCTGATTGCGTCGCGTGTACCGAAGCGAAACAGACGGAAGATGTCTATAACGAGAAGTCAGTCCGGGAGACTTCGCCTGGTGAGCTGACTCACATGGACCTTTGGGGCAAATACGACAAGGTTTCCATTAATGGGAACCAATATTTTCTCTTACTCGTTGACGATGCGTCGCGATATATGACAGTTACCTTCCTGAAAGGGAAGGATCAGGCGGCACAGGCAGTGAAGGACTACCTGACACACCTTGGGACTAATGGGAAACCTCCGCGTGCGACTCGCACGGACCGGGGAAAAGAATTCATTAACGAGCCCTTGAGGATGTGGTGCCGTGAGCGTGGAATAGACAACCAGATGACGGCGCCCTACTCACCTGCCCAGAACGGCATAGCCGAACGCGCGAACCGCACGCTGGTAGAGCTCGCCCGTGCGATGTTACGCGGACAAGAGATGCCCGAATTCCTGTGGGAATACGCTGTTTCCCATGCAGCGTATGTCCGTAATCGTTCCTATACGAGAGCCCTATCAGAGGGTACTCCGTATCAGTTATGGTTCGGAAAGAGACCAGACGTCACTCACCTCAGAGAGTTCGGAGCACCGGTATGGGTGCTACTACAAGGCCAAGCCACGCAGCGCAAAATGTTACCTAAGTCGAAAAGAAGGGCCTATGTAGGATCTGAAGATGGGCCGAAGGCCGTTAAGTACTATAACACGGAAACGCGTAAAGTACTCACTTCTCGAAATTACCGTCTCCTAGAGTTGACCCATGATACTCCTCCTACCGAGCCGATCGCCGTGATCGCGCCGAGCGCACAGCGTGAAGGGGAGCTGGGGAGACCGGAACGGGACACCCTGTCCACCGGCGGTGTATCAGACGTACAGCCTAAAGATCTAGGGCAGAACATGGACAGAGGATTAAAGAGAAAGAGAAGTGAAGACATACCAGATGAACCCCCCGAACCAACCCGAAAAACTCGTGGTATACGCGCGGACTATCGTCGATTAGATAATCCATTTTCCGATTCGGAAGACGACGATGAAGTTAATGCCGCGCAAGGGATAGTGACGCTCGGAGACCCGAAGAGCCTCATAGAGGCAAAAGAATCTCTCGAGTGGCCCGAGTGGGAGCGCGCGGTGAAGACAGAGCTTAGTCAGCTCAGTCAGATGGGTACATGGATACTCACCGACGCACCCCCGGGATCCGTCCCTATAGCGAATAAGTGGGTGTTCGTGAGGAAGTACGGCAAGGCCGGAAACCTATTGAAGTATAAAGCCCGTTTAGTAGCCAAGGGATGTGCGCAGAGGCCGGGGTACGACTATAGCGAGACGTACTCACCGGTAGTAAGACTCGAGACGCTTCGAGCTATCCTCGCGCTAGCAGCTGTAGTGGACCTTCAAAACCAACAGATGGATGTGAAAGGAGCGTACCTTAATGGTGTTCTCAAAGAAAAGGTCTACATGCGGCAACCCGAAGGCTACGAAGACGGCACCGATCGAGTTTGTCTGCTCATCAAAACCCTTTATGGACTTAAACAGTCCGGGCGCGAATGGAACCATGAGCTCGACAGTAAACTGATAAAGCATGGATTCACCCCATTAAACTCAGATCCATGCGCGTACATCCGGAAGGGAGTTGACCTTGAAATAATCGCTGTTTGGGTCGACGACCTCATGCTCTTCGCGACGTCAGATATAGCAATGGAGAGTACAAAAGGGGACTTACGTTCAGAGTGGGAAGTCACCGACTTAGGAGAGCCGACGAAGATCGTCGGAATCGAAGTCACCCGCGACGGCACGTCGATCAGACTTACGCAGCAGAAGTACGTCGAAGCCATCCTAGTGCAGGAAGGCATGGAGCGTGCAAACAATGTTGCGACGCCGCTCGATCCCAACATACCGATAGTCCCTAATCCGGATGGGAACGAGGGTAACCGGAGTAATTCGTACGCACGATTACTCGGCGAGCTCCAGTTTCTAGCAAATGCTACAAGACCAGACATCGCTTTCGCCGTCAACAGGTTAGCATCCTACACGGCTAATCCGAGTTTAGAACACACCACTGCCCTAAAGAGAATACTCCGATATCTTGCTGGTACGAAGACGCACGGAATCACCTATTCCAAAAGGAGGAACGAGAGTAAAAACTCGAACCTTTTCCATGGTTTTTCCGATGCCGCATTCGCCAATACTGACGATTATAAATCGACCTCAGGATACGTATTCTTGATGGGCGGAGGCGCGATTACTTGGATGTCGAGGAAGCAACCTGTGACCGCGCAATCCTCCACTGAGGCTGAGTATATTGCCTTGAACGAAGCGGGTAAGGAGGCTGCATGGCTGAGAAATCTCTATGAGGAGCTTGGCTACGCACAGTTATACCCGACACTGATCAGCGAGGACAACATGGGAGCCGCAATGATGGCGAAAAATCCCAAGTTTCACAAGCGATCAAAACATCTAGGGACCCGATGGCACTTGATCCGCGAACTAGTGTCGAACAACATAGTGGCGATCACTGATTGTCGGGATCCTGATCAAACGGCAGACATACTCACCAAAGCCTTAGCCAGACCTAAGCACAAGAAGCACGTCGGAGAAATGGGAATAGCACCGACGTGAAGGGGAGTGTAGGAATATCGGTCGGCACTATCCGGCTGAGTAAGGCAGATTTCCGTTTACGGACTGTTCCAAATACGGTAACCACACGTGCAGTAGCTTACATGTAAAGACTACGCCGGGCTTATCGAATAGGAGTAGAGCTCCTTCATACAGACGCTCATCTCTCTCGCTCACTCCCTTCGGGAGACAATCACATAATATAATTCTTCATAGGTTGTCTGTCATGTCACCACAGTCTCTCTCTCCGAATACACTGTGGCTCGCATCATTACTGACAGCTTCCAGTTCACAGCTTCCCTTCGCCAATTCTCAGGCTTCTTTACTTTGGTTTTAAACACGACGTGCCACCTCACATGAGCTTGTACCACGACCACAACCTCCCCTAAGCTTTCGACTTTGGTGGTCTGGTCAAGGGTGTTCCTGGGGGTGTGGCTGCAGGAACGGATATTGACACTTCAGGGTGCTGCTAATGTGCGTCTGTCCCTCTTTTTCATCCCCGTTGTCACGGGCAATGTTGACACCTACCCTTCAAGGCTTGGACTCCAGTGCTTATCAAGAACACCGCAGCGTCTACCTACTGAGTTAACATCTCCTGGACATTTCCCCTACCAGAGGAGCCGTTTTTTGGCACTGTCTTTCACCTAGTTTTCGTCAACCACCAACCACCCCTCCCCATCATCTTCGACTCTGAGCTTTCCCCACACCTTTTTCAGTAGTTTATTGTCGCCCACCATTCTGTGCCAACTCATTTGTTTATATACCCCATTAGTTCATTTTCTAGACTGCTGTTTGTCGTACCATAGCGAGCGAGGTGTACAATAAATCTGAAAATGTTTTTAAATAAAATGGGAGGCTGCTGTGGACCTGTGTATGATGTGGTGTTCACGCTGTCCATACATGGTCCACAGGATAGCCAAAGGATGAAACCCAAGGCGGTGTGCGGATCAATTTGTCGCTAACTGATTTTGGACGGAATGACAACCTCAGGTTGCCTTTGCTTCAACCTGAGTGCGATTTGTATGTATCCGTAAGCAGGACCTAGAACCATCCCATGGTACAATCTCAGATAACCGAGGGGTGAGGGATTTGCCAACTCCGTCCTGCTTCTGCAAGGTACTCAGTTGCAACCGAAACCAACCGCAGGCTCAACGACCACCAGCCCACGGAGTTTGTATCGACAACACAATTATATTTTCTTGTTCATCCTGCCATCCGGCAGCCAAAAATCACTGTAGGTTGTAACTAGAGCATCCTCCGGCTACTCTTCCCAGGCCAACCTCAGGACAGTTCCACCGTCTGGCCGTGTAGTACTCTAGCGGATTTATAATCAAAGTTATGTAAGATAATCAAGTGCCCCTTGCCTGTGCGCCATTCTCCTTCCTAGGGCTGCGCACCGTACCGTCTGACGGGTACGGCCGTACAATCAACGGTCATGTAACGGGTATGGTCGGCTGTCTGCCGTCCGTCAAGTCTGGTTAGCAAAGCCCCAACGGCTACGGACGGGTACGGAGACGGTCGTGACGGTCGTCTCTACGGTAGACGGTATCGTCCTAGTGATAAAAACTCTATTATTGACATATCTGTACTAAACTAAACTAGCTACTACTACTCGTATGAAAAGGCCCACCGCTCGCCGTCTGAGTCGTCGTGTCAGTAGTGTCGTGGTCGCCAGTTGTTGCGTTGCGTTGTTGTTATCGTGGTGTTCCGAGTCCGAGTCGCGTTGTTGTCGTCGCGGTTGTTGTTACGGGCGTCGAGGGGTCGTCGTCGTGGTTGTCGTCGGTTGTCGTGGTTGTCGAGCCTGTCGTTTTCGTGGTTGTGGTTGTCGTGGTCATTGGTCGTGGTTGTCATGGGTGTTGTTGGTGGTTGTCGTAGTAGTCGTAGTCGTTGGTCATGGTTGTCGTGTCGTGGTTGTCGTTTGGAGATAGCCGCGAATGAATCCGCAAATCCTCAGCAAACAAAACCGGAAATCACCGAGCGGTGTAGGAAAGGTGGCTTCCCGCAAGAGGGAACCGTAACCGACTCCATCAGAGTCTATCGAGGCAGCTGGCTTGCGCAGGGTTTGCCTGCACACCAATCACTTGCCACCTCCGGGCTCCGTAGCCACCTACCACTACCAGCCATAGCCACGATCGTGACAACAATGGCGGCAACGGCGGCGCACGCGTACGCCGTTCACTGGTGTACACCAGGACAACAGCGGTGGTAGCAGCGACCCCCCCACCAATGCAGCCATGTGCGCTGCAAACCACGACCGACGACAAGACCGACGACGACGACAGTGCGGCGACGGCAAAACAGAAGACTTTGCCGATGCCTCCCAGAGCTGAACGACTCAAACTACCGACCACCACCGGCGCCCTTCCAACGCAGGGTCGACCACACCCTCCCCCAAACACGACGGCAGCGGCACCCCAACACGGCAACAACCCGACAGCAGCGATATCGATGAAAATGGGGTGACCGTGACGACAGTGTAGTGGCGCTGCAGTGGGCATTATACTAGCTAGCATTACTGTACATTATAATATTACTGTCCTGGTAAACCCGCGTGGTTTTCCCCACCTGCAGTACCCGCAGGGTTGCCTCAGGATGACCCCAGGGTGACCCGCTGCGATCCCTAGATCATGTTCAGGGATCTCGTCAGAGATTTGTTTTGGAGAGACCCGTCCAAACCATCTAGTGCCGTTGACGGTCATACTGTGACGGTCTTAGACGGGTGATGGCCGTCCCCTCCACCGTCCGTCTGGTGAGTTGTTTTGAGCTCGAACGGTCACGGTGCCGTGACCGTAGTACGGACCCGTCTGGACCGTTCGGTACGGGTACGGTACGCAGCCCTACTCCTTCCCGGTGCCATCACGTGGCAAAATCTTGGAAGAAGAGCCTCAAGGTGCTGAAAGATTGCAACTGAATGGAAGGAGAGTCGGGGGAAGAGTAGTTTTACCAGTTTTGAGAGGGGAGGGTCTCGATCTTCATGATTAGTGATTTCCCGGCCCTGGCTTTCAGGCCAGAAGCCAGCCTAAGCCACACATCAGAGGCCAGGCCAAGCTTGAGCCGGGGAGTGGCCCAGAGTGGCTTTTGGCCTCGGCTTTGGATTTGGTAAGCCGTTCCCATGGCTTGTGGCCTCGGCTTCGATTTGGTGGGCCGAGGGCCGACACATCACTGCATCACCGGCGACACCGAGTGTACCTTGTTGATTCCGTTTCTTTTCTCTCCTGCCCGTCTCGTCTCAGCCCAAGCGACATGATACTGTACTTCTGTTTCCATTGCTAGGTATGCACTTACTGTCATTGCTGTCAACGAATTCTGACCCTCGTTTCACTTTTAGTGCACCTTGTTAGCAACTCAACGCCACCCGTGTCGCCTAGCCAGAGTCTCCGAAGAATTCTAGCCAAGACTCTGTAAACACTAATGACTCTACGCAACAACCTCACATACCATCAAGCGACGACTCTTCCACGGCGTTGTCATCTGTATCACTGGCATTATCGTCGTCTCGACAGGCGAACGGCTCTACATCCCGTTCGTCTTCCCCATCATCAATAACGACAACTTCCTCTCCTTCCGTCGCACAGGCCCCTCCTTCACCCCCTGTTATTAACGTTCCGCTCTCGCCCTCACCTGTGAATGTGCAGACCGGCGAGTACATCTATCGCACAATCATGAACTGACTCAACGCCCTAGAAGTAAATACGACGCTCTATGCACGCTACGTCGGAGAGCAGACAAGCGCCATGTGGGAGATGCTCCGGCATCTGAGCGAAGACGTCAGTCGACTCGAAGGGATAGGTCGCGTGCAAGCCCAGCTGTACGAGCGCTCCGTCAACAGTCTCGAGAGGCACCGTCGGGAAATGGACATCGAGTAACGTGCGCTCATCTCACAAGTCAACTATCTTGCAGGGGGGGTCAGTGCCGATCCATCCCTTGGGACTGACGACGGCTCACCCTCTACACGTTGCAGGTCGTCCTGGAGAACGTCTCAGCATAGCGCAGCTGTGCCTCCTGCTTGCCGTGCTTGTCTTCCTCAGCGTCACCCGTGGCTCTCCGGGCGAATTCCACATGCCGCCCCGCCGCGCGGACGCCATGCGTAAATGGGGCCAACGCAGCTTGGCCCTCAGCGGCGACTGGGTCTCCCGCCTGCACAGCGGGCCACCCGCACACCCGAACGGCGAGAACATACCAACGCCACATGCCGCCGCCACCGATAGTTATGGAGATGATGTTGGCGGTGATGTTGGCGTTGATGGGGTGGAGATAGACCTGACGAGTTCAGGAATAGATAGTGTTGCAATCTTAAGTGCTTGTCCGACATACGGGCCGTGGCTTGTAAGCCTGCTGGGCTGACAACATATGAAGCCATGGCTTGCGGGCCAACTGAGGCCTAAGCTCTTAGAGGCCATGAGTAGTGGCCCGGGCTGCCAACTTTTTGGGCCTGAGCGCTGAGCCCCCAAAAGCCAGGCCATTTGCCGGGCTTTCAGGCCAAGCCGGGCCGGGAAATCACTATTCATGATATTGGTACGAAGTTGTATTAGCCGCCTCTCATCTGGAGAATGATTTGATCACTGCTCGGCTGCTCAGTGGGAAAGGTATAGTGAGGACCCATCATGGGGCCCATAGTAGCGACTCGGCTCCGAGTCTGTGCACTGACATTTCTGTTTTACATAGGGCCCGGGTTTGCTCCATATATATTGAAACTACCTCATGCATACCCGGGTCTACGTTCATCAGCTTTGTCCATCCTGTCTGGACCCCCATATTGTCGCACCGATCCAGTTTCTCCCTTCACATGACTGACTGGAAAAGTCCCGCTGTTATCACTGCAGAATATTGTCCGTCACTTGCGCTGCCAACATTTCTAACTATTTACATTTTCCTCAGTCGCGCTCGTCAAGCTTTCCCACGCCACATGGGGAGTTTTCCTGTAAGCGCTGTTATTCTCAGCCTCGTCTAATGAGATCTTAAATTTCTTCTCAAACAAGCTGGGAGTTTGTCGTAAACATCGGATTCGAATATTCTGTCTTCACTGGGGAGCGAAAATTTCGCTCATCGTTTCTGGTACGTTGCGTACAGCCCAGACAGGAATGCGAGATGATGAACTCAAGCTGATACATACAGATTTACTTGGGGGCCCGGTGGTGCCCTTTATTCTGCGTTATTACTATACTCGTGGGAATCGACTCAGCAAACCGGATCAACTGCCAGGTACCTTGGCTTCTCGCCCTGATGAGCCAGACTGAAATTCTGCCCAGGCCTTCGTTATCTTTGTCTTCGTGAGATTCTGGGCCATTTCCTCAACTACATACTAATATTTGGGGCCATGTACTAGTTATTTTCACACCTCTCGTTAGCTTGTGCCTCGGCCCTGATCGTCCTGCGCATGTGAGTGGAGACTCGGTCCTCTAACTTCTCACCCATAAGACTCTCTCAGTGCAGCGATATGGGGGCTAAACAAGATCGCCATATCGATCGCTTCTGCTGCATGGTTCGCCAATACTGGTACCCTGATTCATAGTACGTTCATTTCATCAGTTGGCTATCTGGATATTTCAAACATGCAACCGTGACCGGGATCAGGTTTAACCGTTGTTCGCGGAAATTGGAGCGGAGGCATTTGCAAAGTCACAAATCCACCTGAAACCAAAATCAACATTCTTGTCTCTTTCGTCACCGACTTGGTGCTTCTTGCGCTCATGCTCACCGGGCTTTTGCGCTGGGAGAATGCCCATCGGGGAGGTGGAATCTGGTGGCTCCTGTTCACACAGGTTATTATTTTCTCATCTCAGATACTACAGCATGGGTTGTGATGACCCTTCTGGGCTGACCACGACAACAGGGCTTGGCGTGGATGATAACCGTTGTTTTAGCTGGTGCACCTACCACAGTACGTTTTCCTAAAAATGGATATGATCCAGGTGACTGAATACGAGCTCCCCAGATTTTTATTCTGTTGAATCTGAATGGTGGGCATTTCTTTCGCGCGACGAGATTCGAGGTTCACCAAAAGAGTATTTTCACAGATCCCATGAACCTCGTACGTCATGAAGAAATTGTTCTGGACAAAGAACTGACGCCCCGACATCATAGATGCTTCAAGTCCCTGCACGTTAGGTGTCTCGTCGTGAGAGAATTGTGCGAGTTCGCTAATTGTTTTTCCTTTCTTCAGTCATTACTATGACAATTGGTGCGACACGCGTGTACCGTGGACTGTCGGACTATGTCCACAAGGGAGGTGACGTATATATGAGTAGAGGGTTCCCAGTGAGACAGCCGCCGATTGGCAGCTTAGTTGCGCGCTCAGGTCGAGGTTCCCTCGCACTGGGGACCAGCGTTATACTGGACGGGCGTACGTTCGAAATGGATCACTAGCTCCCCCAAAACGCCAGGAGAAAATGACGAAGAGTGGTGAAAATCGACATCCGGATAGTGGGATGTATTCCCTTTCTATTTACTTTTGTAGGACTCGGAAATGCCCCTCAATCTAGACGCCAGACGCATATAGTGTTTTTGTTCTAATGTATCATGTACCCGAATATATACTGTAATATTTATGAGTTCAAGTTCGAGAGCGCGAGCAATGAGCCTCTCGTGCCTGATGTCACAACAACTTTTGAGGTTGGTCCATTTACACTGAGTCGCATTACGTATCTCCCAACCCCGCCGCCAACTTGAAGCTCGTTTACCTTGATGTAAGGGACCCTCCCAGGCTACGCACGCACGAACATTACTGCCCTTATTACCGCCACCTCACAGCGGGAATTTCGCGTTAACGGGCCAATTTACTGCACCATTCAAAATGTGGACAGATACTCTTTGTATAAATGTGCAGTGGACACGACCCCGTTCCTGTGCCAAACTAAGTCGCCAGAACATCTCTTTATCTGCGCCTTCGCCTTTGCCCAGCGAGTCCATAAATCACCTCTGACTGTTGCTAAACGAGTCATGTGAGGGCCTGTTGGACGAGCTATATACGGCGTGTGGCACTGGAAAGACTGGAAGAGTTTAATCCTAGGCTACCCGCGATATGAGCAGACCAGGCCTTTCTATCGGCCCAAGTCGGTGTCATATTGGGGATGGTGGTATAGAAGAAGTCGCTGTTTAGTTGCATAGTGGTACATGCCATATAAACTTATCACACCTGTCAAATTGCAAGCGCCCGAAAGTTTGTTTTCGAGAGTTGTTGGTGCGCTTACCAGGGGCTCCGCCATCGGTCTGGTCGCATTAGGTGCACAATGTACGTATGAGGGGGCCACATCCAGGACCGTCGACGTTACCGCTTAGGTGGGCGGATGCACCAATGTGTCTTTCTTGGGGATTAGGGGGAGGAAACGATGCGAGGGCGAGAGAGAAAGGAACAACGAGAGAAGCCTGGGCCGCCAAGGTAACGATCGCGGGATGGAGTGCAACGACTGGTGTTAGAAATTATGGCAAGAGGAGCAAGAGCCAACCAACAACGGCGGCTGGACGAGGCCAAAACTTGAAGACGGCAATGCAGATGAGCTACTCGCTATGAGAGAATGGCACATACATGACAAAGGTTGCTTTGGGATCGAATACGTCAAGTGGCGTGGGCGAAAGCGGTGCATAGTACGCTTAGATCTGTGTGAGGTGTGAGTTCGACGGGGGGAGCAAGTCCGGGAGAGGAGGCTCAGGGGAGAGGACGAACAAGGAAGCAGGCAGGTGAGAGGGAAAAGGAAGATATGGAGGATCTGCAAAGGCGAGGATGGCGGGATGGCGAGCGAACGGCTGCCAGTGGCGTTCGAACCGAAGGCGAAATCGGGCGTGAGTCTGAGGCGGCGGAATGGGGCCGAAATGACAGCATTGCTAAAATCAATTGATGGCGGTCTCGCGAATACCGCTCTGGGGGTGACCTCAATTGGACCCGACTTGCGCGACATTCACACCGGGATCTAGGGGAAAGAGAAAAAGTGTGCGACATGTTGCTGAAGTATCATAATGTAGCAGGAGAGAGTGCCTCAGAGGCGGATGACGTACACGGAATAAGTCAGTACATAGGTTCGAAATAGAAAGGAGGGAAAGTAAAGGGTGGGGTAAGCGGGTAAGGGGAGAGTAGGAGTGGCGCAGAAAGGTGAACGAGATGGCCCACGACTCCACGAGGAGAACAGAACTGGAGCGCAACGCGACAACGGAGAGGCAGAACGAGAGAACAGACAGGTGAGCACACTAGTAGCAGCCTGAGATGAGTCACAAGTAAGGGTAAAGCAAGGGGGAAAGAGTCAAAGAGGTTGTATCGTACAGTGACTGTGCAAGGCCAAAGACGAGCGGACCATCATGATAGACTAGAGTAGAGGAAAAGGAAACATACATGAGACCAGATAGCTTTTCTCCCGTCAGAATGTCACGGTGGTGATGGCGACCACGCAGTGGTGCGCCACAAAGAAATAGATGACGCCCGATTCTGACGAAGCCTTGTAAAGAAAGGCGGCATCACTGAAGGAATCATTTCCGTTTTTCCAGAAATATCCGAGGCTCGGCGCGCGCGTATCGAGACTCCGCCAGTTGTAAATTCCGGTGTGTCCGCATTCTGCTTTCTTCCCCTCCATGCGATGGGCCCAATTCCGTCCAACGATAGCGACGGACTGTACTTCATGGGCTTGCAAGTGGGCTTGTACATCTCTTCTTATACCCCAACGCCCTCTGCACTCATTGAATCTCGCAAATCTCGCTCGCAACCTATGAATTTGTAAATTTGTCCGTATACCCCGACGCTCTCTGCGCTCATCGAATCCCGCAAACCTGACTCACAACCCGAAACGTTATACAAGCCTTCGTTGCTTCATGTAGGACAGCCCAAAACCCTGCCTGGGGCACGGGGCGCGATCGACGTCGCACAAGTTGTCGCATCGCCGGTTACTACAACTCTCGTATCAGAAAAGGCGACACCCACTAGCGTGATTGCGAGCCTCGGGGATCACCGATTCGTTCATTTTGTTTGACAGTGGAGACAGGGAATCCATTCGATGCTTCGTTCGAACTTCACGGAGACAATCTTACCCTCCTACAGATCGTCCGATCCCAACTTCCTGCTGCGGAGTTTGCCTTCCTTTCTGCTTGTCATACTGCCGGGTTTACAGAAGACGGCAGTGCCGACGAAGGGCTGCACATTGCGGTTGCGATGCAATTCTGCGACTTCCGGAGCGTTATCGGGACGATGTGGGCGATGGCTGATACGGACGGGGTAGACCTATCAAAGCATTTCTACAAATCTATTTTCTCAGAGAGCTCAGGACGCCGAGAAGTGCCACATTACAAGAGATCTGCGAGGGCGCTTCAGTTTGCGGTGAAGAAGATCTGCGGAGGAGAGGGAAGCTAGAGCGATGAGTCAACTTTTGTTCATTACGGCGCATGATCGCGCGTCGTGAGTTGTCGAATTGTTTGGGTACTCGTGCTTACGCCTTATCTAGTAGAATGTAATCCAGACTGCAACGCGGTGCAGTGACCACACTGCTACTTGGTCGAGGAGACGCCTGCGGATATTACCTGGTTGCTTGATCACGTACAGATGGATTTTGTAGGATAGACGAACTACTTGTCACGAGGGCACGACCGACATGCCACGTGTAAAAAATGTCGGTTTGGATTAATCACAATATGGGCGACGCAATGTGCGGACTTGGATCAATGAGTCCGACAAGCGGAGCGGATTTTTGGGAAGAATTGTGAGGGGAGGGGACAGTGGAGTGTGTGTGAGGGAAAAGGAAAATAAGAGCAAAGTTGTAAAGGCAAGGATTGAGGGTAGCGCCAAACCGAAAGCGAGAGGGATCAGGCCTCGATCAAGAGCCGACAGAGGCCACGGAAAGAGGCCAGATGACGGTGATGCTTGGGCCAATTGGTAGCAGTCCTGGGAGCTTAGTCCTGGGACCGAGGGAGAAGGCGTAGACGACGCGCAGATCCATTCAGGAAGAAAGAGGTGGTTTATGCAAACGGAGAAAACTCGGTGCCTATGATCAAAACGACATGGAGAAGGGGGAAAGGAGTGAGTAGGAGTGGTAAGGGCGAACGAGATGAAATGCGAGGAGAATGGAACGGGGGCGGAGTGACAAATAAGAGGTAGTAAATCGGGAAGACAGAGGGAGTCGCGAGTGAGGGGGGAGGCCAAAGTGATGGACATGGGCGGGAGGCGAAGACGAACACACTAGAAAAAGAAAAATACTCGAGAATAAATCGTGGCTTCGCTCCGGTCGAAGTGCGGCGTGGTGATAGAGTGGTGATAGAGTGATCGCCAAGTGGAGTGCGGCATGTGGACAAAATGATAGATGAAGACGATGGCCCATATAAATCCGCGGACATGAAAAGGGCATATATGCCGGTTGGGGGGTAAACGAGGGGTTGGAAGAGTTGACAAGGGGGAATGGACGTACTAGTTACTAGTAGTGCCACTGTGAGCATCGTATCCGTGACACGTTTGAGACGTACGCCAGATGGACGACAAGAACGAGGGTGGGCCACCGTGCTAGGCTGTAGGGTCATGACCATGCACGATGTGATGCCGGAGATGAGATCGCCGCTTGCGAAGTCGCGAGGCATCATATTGCGCCTCAAAGGTTGAACGTTGAACGTCGATCAATTACCCGCAGCTTTTACGTGACTCACTTCCGAGTTTTTCGCAAAATCTTACTACAATACTGTCGTAGAAAGTCAAGTCAACAATTGCAATACGAGAGAAAGGGACTTGAGTCGGAGGACTCCACTGTTGCGTGATTCTTGCCCCGAGCGTGTTCGTACGCCTGTTACTCGCGGAATTGTAAATACTGGGCGCCCTTGAGTGCGCCCTTCTCCTGATTTTGATACCATCATATGGCAAAGTTAGCAAACAATAACGAAGAACCACATCGTGCTGAAATATGACAACTGAATGGAAGGAGAGCTGAGCTCCGAGCCACTTCGCTTGGCACTTTGCTGTGCACCTACATTTCCGTTGTTATATACTGTCACTGCGTAGGTTCGGTTTGAAACCACTTCATGCCAGTGCATACCTGGGTCTACGGCCATTTTGTCCATCCCGTCTGAACCCTCGTATTGTCGCGCTGGTCCTGTTTCCCCCTTAACATGACTGACTGGAAAAGTCCCGTGGTTATCACTGCAGAATATTGTCCGTCACTTGCTCGTCCAACATTTCTAACTATTTAAATTTGCCTTACAGTCGCACTCATCAAGCTTTACCACGCCATATGGGGAGCTCTCATGTGAGCACTGTCGTTCTTTCTCGCCTTGTCTGATGAAAATTATTAAATTTTTCCTCGTACAAGCTGGGAGTTTGTCGTGAACATCGGATTCGAATATTCTGTCTTCACTGGGAAGCGAAAATTTCGCTCATCGTTTCTGGTACGTTGCATACAACCCAAACAGGAATGCGAGACGGATGATGAACTCAAGCTGGTACATACAGCTTTACTTGGCGGCTCGGTGGTGCCCTTTGTTCTGCGTTATTACTATACTCGTGGGATTCGACCCAATAAACCAGGTCAACTGCCAGGTACCTTGGCTTCTCGCCCTGTTGAGTCAGATCATGAGACTGAAATTCCACCCAGGCCTTTGTCATCTTTGTCTTCGTGAGATTATGGGCCATTTCCTCGACTACACGCTAATTTTTGGGGTTATATACTAGTTATTTTCACATCTCTCGTTAGCTTGTGCCGAGGCCTTGATCGTCATGCGCATGTGAGTAGAGACTCGGTTCTCAAACTCCTCTGCACCTCACTGATACAACACTCTCAGTGCAGCGATATGGGGGCTAAACAAGATCGCCATATCGATCGCTTCCGCTGCGTGGCTCGCCGATGCTGGTACCCTGATTCACGGTATGTTCATTTCTTCATTCGGCTTTCCCGATATTTCAACAATGTCACCCGGGATCGCGTGATCAGGTGTAGTCGTTCTTCACGGAACTTGGAGCAGAGACTTGCCAGTAGGCGCTTGCGTAATCACGAATACAGTCGAAACCAGAACCAACATTATTGTCTCTTTCGTCACTGACTTAGTGCTTCTTGCACTCATGCTCACCGGACTCTTGCGCTGGGATAACGCCCGTCGGAAAGGTGGCATCTGGTGGCTCCTGTTCACTCAGGTTAGTATTTTCTCGTCTCGCATATCACAGGCATGCACTGTGATGATCTTCTAGGTTCAGGCTGACCATGGCACTGGCAACAGGGCGTGGCGTGGATGATAATTGTCACTGTAGCCGAGGCGCCTATCACAGTGCGTTTTCCCTAAAAGTAAATATGATCTAGATGACCGATACTAGCCTCCCAGGTTTTGATTCTGTTGAATCTGAATGGTGTGCAGTGCATTTCTTTCACACGACGAGATAGGATATTCACCAAAAGAGTATTTTCACAGACCCTATGAACCTCGTACGTCGTAAAGAAAACATTCCGGACAAGGAACTGACAGACCCGATATCATAGATGTTCCAACTCCCTTCACGTTAGGTGTCTCGTCCCGAGAATTATGCGAGTTTGCTGATTGTTTTTCCTTTGTTTAGTAGTTGCCATGACAATCGGCGCTTCGCGCGTGTACCGTGGACTGTCGGATTATGTCCACAAAGAAGGCGACATACATATGAGTAGGGGGCTGCCAGTGAGACAGACGCCCAGTGGCGGCTTTTTACCCCGCCCAGGCCGAGGTTCCCTCGGACTGGGGACAAGCCAAGGGACAAGCCGTACGCTGGACGTTCATATGTTCGAGATGGACTCTATAGCATCCCAGAAACACCAGGGTAAAATGACGAACTAGGGAAAATCGAGTTATGTAGGTGAGATTACTAGTAAGGCAAATCTATCGTTGGTTGCACTACCCGGAAAATGGGATGTATTTCCCTTTGTAGGATTCGGAAAAGCTCTCGACCTCAAAGAGGGTATGTGTGGATGCCAGGTGCATATAGTATTTTTGTTCTAATGTATCCCGTAGTCGAATATATACTATGTATTTGCGAATTCAAGTTCGAGAGCACGAACGAGGCTCTCATCCCTGAGGTGACTGGTGAATTGACGTGTTGTCGTTCTTGGTATACGAAAGCGTCTCGGTACGTTTCTCGTTTGTTGTTGTGTGCGCGTATGTCCGCGCTGCGTTCCCGTGTGTCGGTATGTGTATTATTACTGTATCACCTCGGGTTTTCTTACTATAGCAAAATGACGCTGTCTTTGCGTCACAAAAGTCTCGGATTACTTTACTAGTACTGTACGTGTATGAGTAGTACAAAAGGGTTTGAATGCGAGCCCCTAAATGTAATCGTCTTGTGCCCCTTCACTCTTGGGCTCTATCAGAAATTGAAAAGACCTACGCGTCCAAGCTTGCGTCCGTCCAAGTACGCGTCACAGTTACGGGGATTCCGGTCTGCGTATGCAAGCGCAAGTGCGGACGTTGTAGGAATTGGAGTAAATTTCTAGCTCCGTCCTGGGTTAGGCTGGGTAAAGAGTGATGAATATCGAATGAGGGAACGGACGGGGCAGAATGCTGTGCTAAGGATCGCTAGTGATAGCGCGTGGTTCAATAATGCGGGGGCAGTGAAGGATGATCATGATATGCTCCGAGTCTGAGGAGCGTGATGGCCGCTGATGGGGCCCCGCATGGGCATGTACGGGCTTCCGGGGGGTCGGATTGATGGAAGCGTGTGGGGCATGTGCCGGTGAAGGCATGATCTATCGCGATTTGGAGAGCAGTGTGGTGCGCCGTTTGTACTACTGTACTGAGGCGTCTTTGTTATCTTTCCGTGCTCGTCGCATTCTAAGGCCATAGCTTCGGTCCATAGGGGGTGGTGTTTCTGAGGATCGTGTCGGGAGGTGTTGGAGAAGCGCGAATGAGGTGCGAGTTGCGCTCCTTCGCCGAGCTCATAGCAGAGCTCAGCCCCGATACGATGTTGTACCAGGCGTTAACTTGAATACGCCCAGCACACGGCTGGCCCGGTAAACTCCCATTTTGCTCATTTAGTCAATTTCCTGCACTGCACCCTGTTCTCATGTCAATTTGTCTGATTGCTGAGCTACTTACTCGCCTCGGTTCATAGTGTCAATCATGCTTTATCTATACCCATGGGAATACCGGGCCCACCTTTCCCACTTCCCTGTGATTTGCGACCTCGCTTGGTTGCTCTTTGTACCTCACTTTATCTTTAGATCTATTGCCCCACTTTCCAGTATATAACCTTCCTGTATCTACTGCTCTAGGACCAGCAAATCCTTAGTTTCCTTCCCTCAGGGCTTCAGAGCTCTTTGCTTCGTTTTCTTCGTTTTCGAGCGTCTCGCACCTTCGCGCGCCCTTAGAAAGTTTAGAGCGACGCATCCCCAAACGAAGCAAACCGATCTACAAAGATATACGTTCCGCGGAGGCCTGCGCGACCGGCGGCGCGGCTTCACTTCGCCCTGAGCCCGGGTCGTTTGGTTACCGTTCTTCGCGTTCCTTAGCACCTCGCACTTATACGCGCCCTTAGCAATCTTAGAGCGAAGCATCGCCGGCCGAAGCGAACCAAACTATTTAGTTACACGCCACGTGGAGGCCTGCACGACCAGCAGCGCGCCTTCACACCTCCCTGAACCCAAGGCAGCTCGGGTTGTTTTGGGCAGTGTCCCTACGCGCAGAGAGAACCCAGCTCGTCAGCGTGTTGCCACTTGGTGAAGGAGAGCCTCATTGTTCGTGCTCTCGAACTTGAATTCGCAAATACATAGTATATATTCGAGTACAGGATACGCTAGAACAAAAACATTGCATGCGCCTGGCATCCACACATATCCCCTTTGAGGTCGAGAGCTTTTCCAATCCTACAAAAATAAATAGAATGGGAATACATCCCATTTTCCGGGTATTGCGACGATAGATTTGCCTTACTAGTAATCTCACCTACATAACTCGATTATCTCTACAATTCGTCATTTTACCCGGGTGTTTCGGGGGTGCCATAGAGTCCATTTCGAACATATGCACGTCCAGCGTACCGCTTGTCCCCAGTGCGAGGGAACCTCGGCCCGAGCGGGGTAAAAAACCGCCAATGGGCGTCTGTCTCACCGGCAGCCCACTAGTCATATGTACATCGCCTTCGTTGTGGACATAGTCCGACAGTCCACGGTACACGCGTGAAGCACCAATTGTCGTAGTAATAACTAAACAAAGGAAAACAGTCAGCGAACTCACATACTAGTAGTTCGCTCGGGACAAGATACCAACGGGCAGGGAGTTGGAACATCTATGATATCGGGTCCGTCAGTTCCTTGTCCAGATTATTTTCTTTACGACGTACGAGGTTCATGGAATCTGTGAGAATACTCTTTTTGTGAATACCCTATCTCTTCGTGTAAAGGAAATGCACTGCACACCATTCAGATTCAACAGAATGAAAATCTGGGATGCTCATATCAGTCACCTGGATCATATCCATTTTTAGGAAGACGTACTGTGATAGGTGCCTCGGCTACAGTGACAATTATCATCCACGCCAAGCCCTGTCGTCATCATGATGGTCAGCCTAGAAGATCATCCCAGTGCATGCTGTCGTATGCGAGATGAGAAAATACTAACCTGGGTATACAGGAGCCACCAGATGCCACCTTTCTGACGGGCATTTTCCCAGCGCAAGAGTCCGGTGAGCATGAGTGCAAGAAGCATTAAGTCAGCGACGAAAGAGGCAAGAATGTTGGTTCTGGTTTCAAGTAAATTCGTGACTTTGCAAGCGCCTACTGGCAAGTCTCTCAGGCTGCTCCAAGTTCCGTGAAGAACGACTACACCTGATCACGCGATCCCGGGTGACATGAAATATCCGGAAGGCCGAATGAAGAAATAAACATACTATGAATCAGGGTACCAGCATCGGCGAGCCACGCAGCGGAAGCGATCGATATAACGATCTTGTTTAGCCCCCATATAGCTGCACTGAGAGTGTTGTTTCAGTGAGGTGCAGAGAGGAGTTTGAGGACTGGGTATACTCACATGCGCAGGACGATCAGGGCCGAGGCACAAGCTAACGAGAGATGTGAAAATAACTAGTGTATATCCCCAAATATTAGCGTGTAATCGAAGAAATGGCTCATAATCTCACGAAGACAAAGATGACAATGGCCTGGGTGGATTCGGTGGAATTTCAGTCTCACGATCTGGCTCAACAGGGCGAGATGCTAAGGTACCTGGCAGTTGATCCGGTGTACTGGGTCAAATCCCACGAGTATAGTAATAACGCAGAACAGAGGGCACCACCGAGCCCCCAAGTAAAGCTGTATGTACCAGCTTGAGTTCATCATCTCGCATTCCTGTTTGGGTTGTATGCAACGTACCAGAAACGATGAGCGAAATTTTCGCTTCCCAGTGACGACAGCATATTCGAATCCGATGTTCACAACAGACTCCCAGCTTGTATGAGAAGAAATTTAATAATTTTCTTTACGAGGCGAGAGTGATAGTGCCCACATGAGAGCACCCCATATGGCGTGGTAAAACTTGATGAGCGCGACTGTAAGGCAAATTTAAATAGTTACTAGAAATGTCGGATTCGGTCGGAAGCATAAGTGACGGACAATATTCTGCAGTGACAACAGCGGGACTTTTCCAGTCAGTCATGTTAAGGGGGAAACTGGACTGGTGCGAAAATACGAGGGTGCAGACGGGATGGACAAGAGTGATGATCGTAGACCCGGGTATGCATGAAGTGGTTTCAAAATATATAAAGCAAACCTATAAAAAAACAGAAATATCAGCGCAAAGCAGGGTGCACAGGCTCGGAACTCGGTCCTCCCGGCGTCATTCAGTTGCCATATTGCAGCACCTTGAGGTTTTTCGTTAAATTTTGCTACATCCCGCCATATGACGACATCAAGATCAGGAGAAGGGCGCACTTGATTACTGTACTGTACTGTACTAGTATCGCACGTACATTTGATTTATAACTCCGCTAGAGTACACGCAAACATGCTTACACGCAAACATGCTCGGGCCAAGAATCACGCGACGGACGAGTGCTCCAACTCGAGTCCTTTTCTCTGGTTGTAATGCAATTGTTGACTCGACACGACAGTATAGTAGTAAGTTTTGGTGAAAAACTCGGAAGTGAGTAACGTAACATGATTGGTGAGGCCTATGTGGGATGCTCGTCTAGTATGGCCCTCTCGGTCCACTGCTACTAGTACCACCTCGCAAAGGGCGATCAATTATTGATCCGGCATCGTATCGCGAGTTTGATGGCTTGACTGCGATCTCAAAATGCCCTTCGTGTCTGCCCTGTGCCACCTGTGTTCGGGTCATAATACCGTCATATCGTCATTTTTTCTTTGAACCAATTTGTACCCCCATGGCCTTGCTCATGGGCCGTAGACCCAGACCAGACACGCTCGGCGCAGTTTACATGATATCCTAAAACGTCCGTCTTTTTTTTCCACACAGCACACTCCAGTGACTCCACTGTCCGACCGCTATCACCACGCTACTGTATCACCAAGCCGCAATTTGACGGGAGCGAAGCAGCGATCTATTCTCTTGCATGTTGCCTTTCTTCTTTTCTAGTGTGTTCGTCTTTGCCTCCCACCCTGGTCCCTATACGATACAATCACTTTGACCTCAGGCTTCCCCCTCACCAGGCTTCACCAGGCCTCGCTCGCGACTCTCTCTGTGCTTCCCGATTTTCATACTTACTCCTTTCCTCCTTCATATCATTTCGATCGTAGGTATGTTTTTCCGTGTGCATAAAGCACCTCATTCTTGCTGGGTGGATCTGCGCGTCGCCAACGCCTTCTCCCTTGATCACAGCGCGAGCCACGTTCGATTGATGACACCTCCGGCACCAAGCTCGCAGGCAGGACTGCCATCAATGGGCCCAAGCATCGCCGTCATCTAGCCTCGTTCCGCAGCCTGTCAGCTCCCGATCGAGACCTGATCCCTCTCGCTTTCGGTTCGAACACCGGTCGTTCGCTCGCTATCCCGCAATCCTCCCCTTCACACTCTTGTTTCCCTCAGGCTTTTCCCTCTCTCTCACGCCATCACCTGTCCGCTTTCCCTGCACTTCTTCTGGAAATCCGCTCCGCCTGTCGGGCTCGTTGGTCCAAGTCTGCACTTCGCATTGCCCATATTGTTGTGATAACTCCCCTCCCAAATTGACGTTTGTTACACATACCATGTGCGTCGTGCCCTCATAGCGAGTTGTCCGTCTATCCTACAAAATTTGGACGCGGTCAAACAACCAGTGATTTCTGACAAGAGTCTCTCCGACCTAGCAGCGTGTGGTTCTCGACACGAGAGAGGGTCCAACGCTCAACGTTCAAACGTCCAAGACGCAGGCATTCTACATGACCTCTGGGGATAACACACGCTAGGGAGGCTCTGCGACCTTATCATAGTATACGCAGAGCCATGGGTCAGAAAGTAGGTTGAAAATGATGGACCTCTGGCCCATTTTCCAAGTTCCGTCTTTTGTGCCGCCATTTCGCGAATACAAGTGCCGACCAATATGTAAGGCGCTGTAACTGAAACACCGCCTTTGACTTACCTCCATCACTTCAAAATCTTAGTGTCGGGTCCTGTAGTGGTAACTAGGTGCCAATGGCCAGTCGAGCGATGGGGGTAAGGTATTGTGCCACGAGTCCCAAGAACATGTGAGAAGTTGCCGAGAATCTGCTAGTGCCGCTGTCACCTAAGCAGTCAGTCAGTACAGACTGGCAGCCAGGACACTGGTAGTGCATGTAGGCAGTTGGCGCCATAGAAGTGTGAGTTTCACGTTGGTTTGACATCTTGGATTGTAACTCGTCTCTCGGTCCGTCTCTCCGTCGCTTGTTTATACTCTCATCTATTTAACTCCTCATTTGCTCCGAGTCACTGCCCAATTGTTTTCATCATCCCGCCCCTCGTGGCCCATATTCTCGGCCTTGTGCCGCGTGTGGAATTTTTTCACGTCGCCGTCATCTATTTCTTGTCCATAGCGTATTCCACTGTGCGACTTAGTGCCACTAACTGCGCTCCTCTTTGATCAGATCGAAGTAGCACCCCCAAGCGCCAGAGAAGAGTTGGGCAACATGGCTCGTCTGGGCCGCGGCAGTGACGGTTCATGCGGGCGTGGCTTGGGTCCCTTACATTAAGGTAAAGAGGAAATCCTCTTCAAGTTGTTGGGGGAGAGGTTGGGGGATATGTAGTGCGAATCACTGTAAACGGGCCACCAAGCTCAAAAGTTGTTGTTACCTCAGGGACGAGAGCCCCATTGTTCGTGCTCTCGAACTTGAATTCGCAAATACATAGTATATATTCGAGTACAGGATACGTTAGAATAAAAACACTACATGCACCTGGCATCCACACATATCACCCTTGAGGTCGAGAGCTTCTCCAATCCTACAAAAGTAAACAGAATGGGAATACATCCCATTTTCCGAGTATTGCGACGATAGATTGCATTACTAGTATTCTCACCTACACAACTCGATTTTCACCACACTTCGTCATTTTACCCGGGTGTTTCGGGGGTGCCATAGAGTCCATTTTGAACATATGCACGTCCAGCGTACCGCCTCCCCCCAGTGTGAGGGAACCTTGGCCTAGGCGGGGTAAAAAGCTGCCAATGGGCATCTGCCGAACTGGCAGCCCACTACTCATATGTACGTCGCCTTCCTTATGGACGTAGTCCGACAGTCCACGGTACACGCGTGAAGCGCCAATTGTCGTAGTGATGACTAAACAAAGGAAAAACAATTAGCGAACTCGCATAGTTCTCTCGGGACGAGACACCAACGTGCAGGGAGTTGTAATATCTATGATATCGGGTCCGTCAGTTCCTTGTCCGGAATATTTTCTTTATGACGTACGATGTTCATGGGATCTGTGAAAATACTCTTTTGGTGAATACCCTATCTCGTCGTGCGAAAGAAATGCACTGCACACCATTCAGGTTCAACAGAATGAAAACCTGGGTAGATCGTATCCGTCACCTGGATCATGTTCGTTTTTAGGAAAACGTACTGTAATAGGTGCCTCAGCTACAGTGACAATTATCATCCAGGCCAAGCCCTGTTGTCATGGTCAGCCTATAAGATGATCGCAGTGCATGCTGTAGTATGCGAGATGAGAAAATACTAACCTGGGTATACAGGAGCCACCAAATGCCACCTTTCCGACGGGCGTTTTCCCAGCGCAAGAGTCCGGTGAGCATGAGTACAAGAAGCACTAAGTCAGTGATGAAAGAGGCAAGAATGTTGGTTCTGGTTTCAAGTGTATTCGTGATTTTGCAAGCGCCTACTGGCAATTCTCTGCTCCAAGTTCCGTGAAGAACGACTACACCTGATCCCGCGATCCCGGGTGACATATTTGAAATATCCGGATGGCGGCGAAAGCCGAATGAAGAAATGAACATACCATAAATCAGGGTGCCAGCATCGGCGAGCCACGCGGCGGAAGCGATCGATATAACGATCTTGTTTAGCCCCCATATCGCTGCACTGAGAGTGTTGTTTCAGTGTGGTGCAGAGAGGAGTTTGAGAACCGAGTCTCTACTAGTACTCACATGCGCAGGACGATCAGGGCCGAGGCACAAGCTAATGAGAGATGTGAAAAAAACTAGTATATATCCCCAAATATTAGCGTGTAGTCGAGGAAATGGCCCATAATCTCACGAAGACAAAGATGACAACGGCCTGGTCGGAATTTCAGTCTCGTGATTTGGCTCAACAGGGCGGGAAGCCAAGATACCTGGCAGTTGATCCGGTGTACTGGGTCGAATCCCACGAGTATAGTAATAACGCAGAGCAGAGGGCACCACCGAGCCGCCAAGTAAAGCTGTATGTACCAGCTTGAGTTCATCATCTGATTCATCTCGCATTCTGTTTGGGCTGTACGCAACGTACCAGAAACGATGAGCGAAACTTTCGCTTCCCAGTGAAGACAGAATATTCGAATCCGATGTTCACGACAAACTCCCAGCTTTTATGAGAAGAAATTTAATAATCCTCATTGGATGAGGCTGAGAACGACATTGCCCACATGAGAACTCCCCATATGGCGTGGTAAAGCTTGATGAGCGCGACTGTAAGGCAAATTTAAATAGTTAGAAATGTCGGATTCGGTCGGAAGCATAAGTGACGGACAATATTCTGCAGTGACAACAGCGGGACTTTTCCAGTCAGTCATGTTGAGCGGGAAACAGGACCGGTGCGACAATATGAGGGTTCAGACGGGATGGACAAAAGTGATGATCGTAGACCCGGGCAAGACCCAGGTATGCATGAAATGGTTTCAATATATATAAAACGAACCTATATAAACCAGAAATGTAGGTGCACAGCAAAGTCTGTGGGTAATTGATCAACGACTTTGCCAGTGAGGCGCAATATGCCTCGCGACTTCGCAAGCGGCGATCTCCGGCATCATATCGTGCATGGTCATGACCCTATTACAGCCTAGCACGGTGGCCCACCCTCGTTCTTGTCGTCCATCTGGCCTACGTCAAACGTGTCACGGATACGATGCTCACACTAGTAACTAGTACGTCCATTCCCCCTCGTGTCAACTTTTCCGACCCCTCGTTTACCCCCCATCCGGCATATATGCCCTTTTCATGTCCGCGGATTTATATGGGCCATCGTCATCATCAAGGTCATCATCAATCTTTTTGTCCACACGCCGCACTCCACTTGGCGATCACTATCACCACTCTATCACTACGCCTTCGACCGGAGTGAAGCCACGATTTATTCTCGAGTATTTTTCTTTTTCTAGTGTGTTCGTCTTCGCCTCCCGCCCTTGTCCCCGGACGATACAACCACTTTGGCCTTCCCCCTCACTCGCGACTCCCTCTGTCTTCCCGATTTACTACCTCTTATTTGTCACTCCGCCCCCGTTCCATTATCCTCGCATTTCATCTCGTTCGCCCTTACCACTCCTACTCACTCCTTTCCCCCTTCTCCAACGTTTTGATCACAGGCACCGAGTTTTCTCCATTTGCATAAACGACCTCTTTCTTCCTGAATGGATCTGCGCGTCGCCTACGCCTTCTCCCTCGATCCCAGCACGAATCAGGCTCGATCGATGATATCTCCAGCACTAAGCTCCCAGGACTGCTACCAATTGGCCCAAGCATCGCCGTAATCTGGCCTCTTTCCGTGGCCTCTGTCGGCTCTTGATCGAGGCCTGATCCCTCTCGCTTTCGGTTTGGCGCTACCCTCAATCCTTGCCTTTACAGCTTTGCTCTTATTTTCCTTTTCCCTCTCATACACTCCACTGTCCCCTCCCCTCACAATTCTTCCCAAAAATCCGCTCCGCTTGTCGGACTCATTGATCCAAGTCCGCACATTGCGTCGCCCATATTGTGATTAATCCAAACCGACCTTTTTTACCCGTGGCATGTCGGTCGTGCCCTCGTGACAACTAGTTCGTCTATCCTACAAAATCCATCTGTACGTGATTAAGCAAGGTAATATCCGCAGGCGTCTCCTCGACCAAGTAGCAGTGTGGTCACTGCACCGCGTTGCAGTCTGGATTACATTCTACTAGATAAGGCGTAAGCACGAGTACCCAAACAATTCGACAACTCACGACGCGCGATCATGCGCCGTAATGAACAAAAGTTGACTCATCGCTCTAGCTTCCCTCTCCTCCGCAGATCTTCTTCACCGCAAACTGAAGCGCCCTCGCAGATCTCTTGTAATGTGGCACTTCTCGGCGTCCTGAGCTCTCTGAGAAAATAGATTTGTAGAAATGCTTTGATAGGTCTACCCCGTCCGTATCAGCCATCGCCCACATCGTCCCGATAACGCTCCGGAAGCCGCAGAATTGCATTGCAACCGCAATGTGCAGCCCTTCGTCGGAAATGCTGTCTTCTGTAAACCCGGCAGTGTGACAAGCAGAAAGGAAGGCAAACTCCACAGCAGGAAGTTGGGATCGGACGATCTGTAGGAAGGTAAGATTGCCTCCGTGAAGTTCGAACGAAGCATCGAATGGTTTCCCTGCCTCCACTGTCAAACAAAATGAACGAATCGGTGATCCCTGAGGCCCGCAATCACGCTAGTGGGTGTCGCCTTTTCTGATACGAGAGTTGTAGTAACCGGCGATGCGACAACTTGTGCGACGTCGATCTCGCCCCGTGCCCCAGGCAGGGTTTTGGGCTGTCCTACATGAAACAACGAAGGCTTGTACAACGTTTCGGGTTGTGAGTCAGGTTTGCGGGATTCGATGAGCGCAGAGAGCGTCGGGGTATACGGATAAATTTACAAATACAGCCTGTCGTCGGACGGAATTGGACCCGTCGCATGGAGGGGAAGAGAACAGAAGGCAGATGTCGGGCACCACACGAGATTTTTCCGGAACGTGTAACTGGCGGGGTCTCTCCGACGACAGGTTTTCTGACACTAAGCTCGTATAGATCCGCGAGGACAGAAGTTAGAGTGAAATCGTAGTCTCTGAACTTGAATCGGGTTCCCTTTCCTTCTTGATGTGCAACAATTCATCGAATATTCATCCTTTACTAGTAGCCGGTTCGCGCGATCAAGGAAGTTGGGAGGAGTGAAGATGACGGAAGGGGGTAAATCTTGTGCAGGATTGATGGCAGTGTCGCCCAGTGCCGAAAGGATTAGATGTGGGTCGTGGGTCGTGGGTCCTACCTCCATCACACACATATCTACGCTGCGCGTCCCTCGCATAGGGACGAATGATATACTTTATTCACTGAAAACGCAATTGAACGATTTCCATTCGCGGTTTGTCTCTCCAGTCGTGTCGACATTTTCATTTTTCGCATTTGTCGTCGTCCGTTTTACACCCAGCACACTTCTTGCAATCGCCATCACTCTTTTTCCGGAACGTGTTTTTTTTTCATGATCTTCGACCCAAGCTTCTACCCCTCGCTTACGGCTCTCTTTGTTCTCGCCCGTATGTTGTTTGTTCCGTTCCCTAGGTCCGCTTCCTCATAGTCGTGTTCCGTGCTCGTTCCGATAGCATCGCACTTCTTTTCCTTTGCCTACTGCCACGTCTACTCCCCATCTCTCCTCATCTCCTTTCCCATTTCACTTATTTATACTTGCCGTTTCGGAAACTGGCGCTGGCTTTCCCCCAGATATAATCCATCACTGCATCACTTCTTTAGCACTTTCTCTGGCGCTGCTGCTGTGCAGTTTCGTTCATTCGTTTATCTCAGATCCAATCAAGGAGACTTGACCTTTCTTCGCAAGACCTCTATCAATCACTCTTGGCATTGCCACCTTCAAGTTTTGGCCTCGTCCCGCCGCCTTTGTTGGCTCCTGCTCCTCTCGCCCTCAGTTGGCAGTATCCCGCGGTCGTTGCCTCGGCGTCCCGGGCTTCTCTCATTTTTCCTCTCTCTCTCTCTCGCATCGTTTCCTCCCCCTAATCTGGGCTCTACTCTGTCTGTCAACTCGGACGCATCCACCGTGGCTCAAGAAAGACACATCGGCACATCGGTCCACCTAAGCGGTGACGTCGACGGCCCTGTGCCTCCCCCCATAATGACGGAGCTCCGGGTAAACGCGCCAACAACTCTCGAAAACAACCTTTCGGGCGCTTGCAGGTGTGATAAGCCCGCACCTGCCATTATATGGCACGCACCACTACGCGGCTCGATGAAGCGCAACCATCGGTTGCAGATATCCAATCTGGTGCAGCCCTGGAGAAGGGAGAGGTGGTTGTAGAGATTCGCAGCACAGGGATCTGCGGGTACGTGCTATACTATGACGACGGGGTCTGTGCGCTCTGAGCAATCTCATCTCTCTCGTCTTCCCTAGTCCTGATGTACATTTTTGGCACGCTGGGCGCATCGGACCGATGATCGTCGAGGACAAACACGTCCTCGGCCCGCTGGAGAGGTAGCTTTCGCCGATCGCCCCCAAATCGACGTCGTCGTCGTTCCTTAGATCATCGCTGTCCATCCATCCATAACCCATCTTAAACCAGGCGACCGAGTTACCATCGAGCCTGGGATCCCGTGCGACACCTGCGCCCCATGCCTTGTAGGCCGTTACAACGGCTGCGAACCCGTCCTCTTCCGCTCCACCCTGCCCGTTCCCATGCTGCGCCGCTACATCACCCATCCGGCGGTATGGTGCCACAAGCTCCCGCCGTCCCTCTCCTTCGAGGATGGCGCGCTCCTCGAGCCGCTCTCAGTCGCCCTCGCCGCCGTTCGAGCGCGTGGACCTGCGGCTCGGCGACGCGCCGCTCATATGTGGCCGATCGGGCTCGCACCGTTCTTCACATCTGCGCTCGTCTCAAATGCGCGTACCGCATCCGATCGGAAACCGATGCGTCACGAACTTCCTGATGTCGCTCAGCAGCCCAGCCTCCAAGAGCCGTATCGCCTTGGGCCACGTATTAGCATACCGGTGAGGTCCACATCGACAGCCGCATGAACGGGAACTGCATCTACGTTCTTCCCGACGCCGACGACGAACACAATCCCGCCTAAACGGACGGCATCAATCGACGCCTAGGCGCCTGTGCACTCGAGTGCGACGTCCGGCTCCGTGCCGCCCATGGCCTCGACGACCCGCGCTGCCAGTGCTTCGGGCGCGTCGTCGGGTGCGACGCGCAGCGCGCGCACGCGGCCCGGCTCAAGCGACTCGGCAAACGCGAGCCGGCCCGCATCAAGGTCTGTTATGACGAGCGGTGGGCGCGGGCGCGCAGAGCATTAAGGTGCAGATTACGAACCTGTAGTCACACCCGCAGATCGTAGGATCTAAGGGGGGAAAGCGAAGTTTTTCGAACTGTATTGTAGTAAGCGGAACGTGTTGCAATGAATCTCACGACTCTTCACCCGACACAATATGCTTATCTGAATGTTTACAGCCGTTTTCATATCGATAGTCCGTTTTTTGGAAAAGCTACTAGCGGACCTGAAGTTCCTGGACGAGGCCATCCTCGAATTAGACAATATGGATAGTTTTGTATCCTTTTATAAAATCTATCTGAATGCAAGTCGACCCGTCTCTCCCGGCCAACTGCATTCTGAAGCAATTTTGCATAGGCTGTCAATGAAGACATATCGTTTATTCAGTCGCAAAACAGAGGCCTCTAGGTACAGACACAGAACCAACGCGCGTTACTCGACGAACTGGAGCAGCTGTACGTCATCGTCATGCTGTTTCGTCCGTTGCGCTTATCACCTGGCCCATAGCAAACTGCAAATCGGACGAGAAGCGATGATTACCTTGACACAAGGTTCATTGCCTGACCCCGACGGCATACAGGTGCAAGAACAAGCTGCAGCGGAGCTGTACAGGGCACTGCAAACCGGTCGGGATGGAGGTGAGTTTTGAGCTTGTCTTCGTGCTATGCCAAGTGAAGACGAATTCCTATTCTGGCTGCGACCGTGGAACGTCTGGAGGAGTACCGCGTACACAACACCCAATTCTGCAAGCGCCTGTACGATTACCTATGTATCATGTTCACGGCTCAGGTGAGTTACCATCCCTCCGAATCCTTAGTTCCTAACAGTGCCTTTGGGCTTTCCCCGCAGTCGACGTTGCTCTTGGGCCAATCTAATGGACTATCGAAGTCTAGTGGACGTCGAAAGTTGGAAATCAATGGCCATAAAGAGCTAGAGAACTATCTTGATCGTTACTGCGGACTCATTCTCTATATGAGAGAGATGGACGAAGTGGCCTACGGCAAGCTTTGTGCGGTAAGACTGCCGTAAGAGCTCCCCGTCTTGCGTCGGTCGTTAACTCATCCCTGGGTTCCAAGGCCTATTTTTCCGCAGCGAGCCAACTGCACAACACTCAGATGACTTCGCTACTTTCCCCAAGGTTAACGGGCCAATTGTACTGCACCGTTCGAATGTGGGTAAAGACGCCTGTTGTGTAAATATGCAGTAGATACGACCTCATTCGCGCATCGGTCTAGGTCCTCAGTACATCTCTTGTATCTAGTGGTTTGCATTGCGGGTCCGTCTTGGCCCGAAAGCCAAAGTTTACAGGGACTGGGACTCTACTCGCTGGCCTCAACGTCTTGGGCCAGTCTCGGCCTACTAGCCACAGCTGTATAGTACCACTAATGGGAAGCACAGAGGGAGTCGCGAGTGAGGCCTGATGAGGGGGAAGGCCAAAGTGATTGTATCGTATAGGACCCAGGGTGGGAGGCAAATACGAACGCACTAGAAAAGGAGAGAAAAGGAAACACACACGAGAATAGATCGCTGCTTCGCTCCAGTCAAACTGCGGCGTGGTGATAGCGTGATGATAGCGGTCGCACAGTGGAGTGCGCTGTGTGAACAGAAGATAGGTGATGGCAATGGCGCGGACGCGCACATGAAAGGGGCATATACGTAGAATGGGGGATAAACGAGAGATTGGAAAAGTTAACATGAGGCGAATGGACATACTATTTACTAGTGAAAGCACCGTATCCTGCGGCGCGACACGTTTGAGACGTACTAGTAGGCCCGGGGCAGGTGCACGGAAAGAAGCGAGGGTGGGCCACGAAGCTGTGGGATCACGACATGGGGCAGCGAGGATGTTGAGATCGTGATCAAGCAAGCGACGTGCGGATCAAAAATCAGTCGGTGATTGCGAGGGTCATACAGTAACTTACAGGTATCGCGGGGCTGTGCCTCACCAATCATGCATCGTCATAAATCAATCACCCACGGTTTTTATGTGTATTTATTACTGGGATACATGCCAGAGCCTGAGACACAAACCAGTTATGAAATACGCATAGTACCTAAGGAGGTGGGGTCCAGACCGTCCAGTCGCATATAGCAGGTTAGAGTCATTCGAAAACGCAGCCGCTGGGCCGCACGAGTCTCAAATCCGAGACTAATCAGAGAAGAGGAAACCAAACCTCAGTTTACCTCTACTGGGCGCTACTGGGTTGACGTGGCAGAGGGCCGAGCTGGAGATGGCTGTGTTGATATGGGCGGGCAGTGGTGGTGGATGATGTGCTTGCTCCGCGGATCTGAGTGCCAATGGGCCCTGCGCCACAAGCCTGAGGCCTGACTCGGATGCATTGATGGCTTCAGGCCGAATCAGGCGGGTCGTTCTTACGGAATCGCTCGACTAAGCTACTTACTTCCAAGTGTTTCGCAAAAACGCTGTCGTAGCAGTCAATTCAACAATTACAGGAAGGGGCTTGAGTTGGAGGACTCGTCCGTTGCGTGATCGATCGTGATCGCGTGATCCTTCAGCGTGTAGTAGTACTCTAGCGGAGTTATAATCAAAGGTTAAGTGAGATAATCAAGTGCCCGTTGAACGTTGAACCTGTGCGCCCTTCTCCTTCCCGATGTTATCACGCAGCAAAATCTTGGAAGAAGAGCCTCAAGGTACTGAAAGATTGCAACTGAATGGAAGGAGAGTTGGGGGATGAGTGGTTTTACCGGTTTTGAGAGGGGAGGGTCTCGATCCTCATCATGATATTGGTATGAAGTTGTATTAGCAGCCTCTTATTTGGAGAATGATTTGATCACTGCTCGGCTCCTCAGTGGGAAAGGTATAGTGAGGACCCATCATGAGGCCCATAGTAGCGACTCGGCTCCGAGTCTGTGCACTGACATTTCTGTTTTACATAGCGTTTGCTCTCTATATATTGAAACCACTTCATGCATACCCGGGTCTACGTTCATCAGCTTTGTCCATCCTGTCTGGACCCCCATATTGTTGCACCGATCCAGTTTCTCCCTCAACATGACTGACTGGAAAAGTCCCGTTGTTGTTACTGCAGAATATTGTCCGTCCCTTGCGCTGCCAACGTTTCTAACTATTTACATTTTCCTCAGCTGCGCTCGTCAAGCTTTACCACGCCACATGGGGAGTTTTCCTGTAAGCGCTGTTATTCTCAGCCTCGTCTAGTAATGAGATCTTAAATTTCTTCTCAAACAAGCTGGGAGTTTGTCGTAAACATCGGATTCGAATATTCTGTCTTCACTGGGAAGCGAAAATTTCGCCCATCATTTTTGGTACGTCGTGTACAGCCCAGACAGGAATGCGAGATGATGAACTCAAGCTGGTACATACAGCTTTACTTAGGGGCTCGGTGGTGCCCTCTGCTCTGCGTTATTACTATACTCGTGGGATTCGACTCAACAAATCGGATCAACTGCCAGGTACCTTGGCTTCTCGCCCTGATGAGCCAGACTGAAATTCCACCCAGGCCTTTGTTATCCTTGTCTTCGTGAGATTCTGGGCCATTTCCTCGACTACATACTAATATTTGGGGCCATATACTAGTTATTTTCACACCTCTCGATAGCTTGTGCCTCGGCCCTGATCGTCCTGCGCATGTGAGTGAAGGGAGACTCGGTCCTCTAACTCCTCACTGATAAGACACTCTCAGTGCGGCGATATGGGGGCTAGACAAGATCGCCATATCGATCGCTTCCGCTGCGTGGCTCGCCAATACTGGTACCCTGATTCATAGTACGTTCGTTTCATCAGTTGGCTATCTGGATATTTCAAACATGCAACCGTGACTGGGATCAGGTTTAACCGTTGTTCGCGGAAATTGGAGCGGAGGCATTTGCAAAGTCACAAATCCACCTGAAACCAAAATCAACATTCTTGTCTCTTTCGTCACCGACTTGGTGCTTCTTGCGCTCATGCTCACCGGGCTCTTGCGCTGGGAGAATGCCCATTGGGGAGGTGGCATCTGGTGGCTCCTGTTCACACAGGTTATTATTTTCTCATCTCAGATACTACAGCATGGGTTGTGATGACCCTTCTGGGCTGACCATGACAACAGGGCTTGGCGTGGATGATAACCGTTGTTTTAGCTGGTGCACCTACCACAGTACGTTTTCCTAAAAATGGATATGATCCAGGTGACTGAATACGAGCTCCCCAGATTTTTCTTCTGTTGAATCTGAATGGTGGGCATTTCTTTCGCGCGACGAGATTCGAGGTTCACCAAAAGAGTATTTTCACAGATCCCATGAACCTCGTACGTTATGAAGAAATTGTTCTGGACAAAGAACTGACGCCCCGACATCATAGATGTTTCAAGTCCCTGGACGTTAGGTGTCTCGTCGCGAGAGAATTGTGCAAGTTCGCTGATTGTTTTTCCTTTATTCAGTCATTACTATGGCAATTGGTGCGACACGCGTGTATCGTGGGCTGTCGGACTATGTCCACAAGGGAGGTGACGTACATATGAGTAGAGGGTTCCCAGTGAGACAGCCGCCGATTGGCAGCTTAGTTGCGCGCTCAGGTCGAGGTTCCCTCGCACTGGGGACCAGCGTTATACTGGACGGGCGTATGTTCGAAATGGATCACTAGCTCCCCCAAAACGCCAGGAGAAAATGACGAAGAATGGTGAAAATCGACATCCGGATAGTGGGATGTATTCCCTTTCTATTTACTTTTGTAGGACTCGGAAATGCCCCTCAATCTAGACGCCAGACGCATATAGTGTTTTTGTTCTAATGTATCCTGTACCCGAATATATACTATAATATTTATGAGTTCAAGTTCGAGAGCGCGAGCAACGAGCCTCTCGTGCCTGATGTCACAACAACTTTTGAGCTTGGTCCATTTACACTGAGTCGCCTTACGTATCTCCCAACCCCGCCGCCAACTTGAAGAGGATTGCTCCTTTACCTTAATGTAAGGGACCCTCCCAGGCTACGCCGCTACGCACGCATAAACATTACTGCCCTTGGTACCGCCACCTCACAGCGGGAATTTCGCGTTAACGGGCCAATTTACTGCACCATTCAAAATGTGGACAGGTACCCTTTGTACAAATATGCGGTGGACACGACCCCGTTCCTGCGCCAAACGAAGTCGCCAGTACATCTCTTTATCTACGCCTTCGCCTTTGCCCAGCGAGTCCATCAATCACCTCTGGCTGTTGGTAAACGAGTCATGTGAGGGCCTGTTGGACGAGCTATATACGGCGTGTGGCACTGGAAAGACTGGAAGAGTTTGATCCTAGGCCACCCGCGATATGAGCAGGACCAGGCCTTTCTATCGGCCGAAGTTGGCCGAAGACGGTGTCATATCGGGGATGGTGGTATAGAAGAAGTCGCTGTTTGGTCGCATAGTGGTACATGCCATCAAGCTTATTACACCTGCAAGCTCCCGAAAGTTTGTTTTCGAGAGTTGTTGGTGCGCTTACCAGGGGCTCCGCCATCGGTCTGGTCGCATTAGGTGCACAATGCACACTGCTACTTGGTCGAGGAGACGCCTGCGGATATTACTGGTTGCTTGACCGCGTACAGATGGATTTTGTAGGATAGACGAACTACTTGTCATGAGGGCACGACCCACATGCTAACTTACGTGTAAAAAAGGTCGGTTTGGATTAATCACAATGTGGGGATGCAATGTGCGGAGTTGTATCAATGAGCCCGACGGGCGGAGCGAATTTTTGGGAAGAATTGTGGGGGGAGGGGATAGTGGAGTGTGTGAGAGGGAAAAGGGAAATAAGAGCAAATCTGTAAGGCAAGGATTGGGGGGTAGCGCTAAACCGAAAGCGAGAGGGATCAGGTTTCGATCAAGAGCCGACTGAGGCCACGGAAAGAGGCCAGAGGACGGGCCAATTGATAGCAGTCCTGGGAGCTTAATACTTAGTGCTGGAGATATCATCGATCGATCCTGACTCGTGGTGGGATCGAGGGAGAAGGCGTAGAGGACGCGCAGATCCATTCAGGAAGAAAGAGGTGGTTTATGCAAACGGAGAAAACTCGGTGCCTATGATCAAAACGACATGGAGAAGGGGGAAAGGTGTGATTAGGAGTGGTAAGGGCGAACGAGATGAAATGGACGGGGATCGGAACGCGAACGCGAACGCGGAGTGACAAATAAGAGGTAGTAAATAGGGAACACGGAGGGAGTCGCGAGTGAGGGGGAAGGCCAAAGTGATTGTATCGTCCGGGGACAAGGGCGGGAGGCGAAGACGAACACACTAGAAAAAGAAAAATACTCGAGAATAAATCGTGGCTTCGCTCCAGTCGAAGTGCGGCGTGGTGATAGAGTGGTGATAGTGATCGCCAAGTGGAGAGCGGGATGTGGACAAAATGATAGATGAAGACGATGGCCCATATAAACTTGAATCCGCAGAAATGAAAAGGGCATATATGCCGGATGGGGGGTAAACGAGGGGTCGGAAAAGTTGACACTGTGAGCATCGTATCCGTGACATGTTTGAGACGTAGGCCAAATCCTGTCATTATCATCAACCAATCCCAACGGCGCTCAGACATCATCATCCTGCACAAAACTTTACCCCCTTCCGTCATCTCCATTCCTCTCAACTTCCCTGATCCCGCGAACCAGCTAAAGGGTCAATTGTTGCGCGCCCAAAAAGAAAAGGGACTCGAATGATCTTACTCTAGCTTCGGTCCTCGCAGATCTATAAACCAGTTTTCGAGAGACTCCGCCAGTTAAACGTTCCGGAAAAGTCTCGTGTCTGGTGGTGCCCGACATCCGCCTTCTGTTCCCTTCCCCTCCATGCGTTGGGTCCAATTCCATCTGACGATAGCGACAGGCTTTACTTTATGGACCTGTACGTTTGTTCGTATGCCCCTACGCTCTCCGCACTCATCGAATCCCGCAAACCTGGCTCACAACCCGAAACGTTGCATAAATCTTCGTTGCGTCTTGTGGCACAGCCCGAATCCCTGCATGGGGCACAGGGCGAGATCAACGTCGTACAAGCTATCGGATCGCCGGTGACAACCCTCGTGTCGGAAAAGGCTACACCCATGATCGTGGTAGAGAGCCTGAGGAATCACCGATTCGTTCATTTTGTTTGTCACGGCCTACTGGAGACAGGTAAACCATTCGACGCTTCGTTCGAACTTCACGGAGACAATCTCACCTTACTGGAGATCGTCCGATCTCAACTTCCCACCGCGGAATTTGCATTCCTTTCTGCTTGTCACACTGCCGAGCCGACCGAAGACAGCATTTCCGACGAAGGACTGCACCTTGCGGCTGCAACGCAATTTTGTGGCTTCCGGAGCGCGATCGGGACGATGTGGGCGATGGCCGATAAGGACGGGGCAGACTTATCTCGATTTTCTCGGAAAGCACAGGCCGGAGGGTGGTTCCATATTATGAGAGATCGGCGAGGGCGCTTCAGTTCGCGGTGAAGAAGCTGCGGAAGAAGCGAGGGATCACGCTAATGGGCCAACTTTGTTCATTACGGCGCGTGATCCTGTGTGAGGGAGTTGTCAAATTTGTGTGGGTACATCCTCCGTGGTTGCGGCTTGTTCGCAAAAAGGTGCATAGTAGAGCTGTATGAGGCGTCGTGTGGCAATAGAACTCAGGCTGCTTGTTGTGCGGGCCAGGGATACTGTACTTTGACCTGACCAAGTCTGTGGAACAGTCGACCTGGTCAGCTGGAACCTGGAGTTGAGAGATGTGCGGAGATGCTGAGTCCGAAAACCGGCTGGTTCGAGCCTAGCGTCGGTACTACGCTAGGCCTGCCCCGGTCTGTTACACCTCCCCCCTTCTTTTGCAACGATTCCGCGGAGCGGACTGAATCTGGCTTCTTTTCTTTTCTTCCTCTCATAGGTATTATCAACGGCGAGTTTTCGTTCGAATTGACTCTCTTGATGCGCCGTCTTGTGAGGTCTGGAGATATGACTCAGGCTGTTGCGTCAACAGCGGTCGTCCCATTGGCCTCCACCTGCCGAACTGGACAAGCTGACACTCAGTTCCTGTGACCAGTGAGGACCCGAGATCGCTGGTTATCCGGAACTGAGCGACCGGGAAGTCATTTTCCCTCGGCGGGACGAACAACCACGACGACCTCAAATACTGGACGCTGGACTCACTCATGTCCCAATGGTGCGTGCGCACGCATGCGTTCTTCGCTCCTCGGGGAGACCTTTGAGCACTTTGTGCGCTGGTAGGCAGAGCCGGAGGCGGCGGGTCTGCGGTAGTTATGGACGGAGCCGAACCTGGTGCACATCAATATTGTGCGCGGTGCGCGGCCAGAGCTGGCAGAGGTGTGTTCCTTCGTTTCGTGAGACTTGCCGTTAACAGATCCGCCTTCCCTTTTTGCAGCACTCGTCTATTAACATTCGTGGAAACCATGCACTCGTCAACGAGACGTTCAATTGAGCCGAAGTGCCTTGCCCGCCACCAACTACTTTTCACGTTTGGTAGGATCGTTGCGAGTCGGGGCTTTGTGGTGTTTACGCGATCACGCTAAGGGCAGGAACAAAGGCCCATCGATAACATACGATCCCGCTGGCATATCGTAAAAGTCCATGGCATACGGACTTTTGGACTTCTTATGTGTTCTTTGTTAATACTTGTTGTCACTGGACGGACGGAGACGAATTAGAACCCTTTGGAATCAAAAGTATACATGACGTTTCTCCTTCGGTGATTTCACCACCCAGAAGAACTGGCACCTTCCTCGCCAACTCTATTGGCCGACGTCGTGCGGCGGAAAGCGTCGAAGCCTGACACGGGTTGGACAGATAACTTGCGGTGGCCCGCGTGGGTCTTGCTGGGGTTAGGGTCGCGTGATTTTGGATCGGAGCTCATCCCGATCACTTCGATTCCTGCTTTTCGCCAGGGTCTTGACATACATTCCTGCGTTAGGGGAACTGCGCGTGAGACGCGCATACAGGCCCGCGACTGCACAACCCGGCCGCGTAACGTGTTCTCTCATTTATGCATCGACGCATGGTTCCTGCTCTGGGGGGATGTCTCGATAATGGATGGGTAGACGGCTTTGATGGACTGTGACCTAATCTGCACAATTACACTTCAAACTCTATAATACAAAATACAGATTGCTGTAGCGGTTCTACCTCCTAGGAGTCAATACAACTCGTCCAACTACGTCCGTGGACAAACTTAGAACAATCTAAGCGGGTTTCGTGTTCGCCAGCGACCCAGATATTACGCGGCCGATGAAGATTATCTCTGTGCGCCAGTGGAATCCACATTAAAAGTTCGTTGTTCTCACCACGAATCCAACCGTCGTCGTCTATCACAGACTGGTCCGTAAAATCGACCTGTGTGGTAGTTGTCAGGCTTTCTGTCGTAGCACTCAACGCATGGATTGACTTATCTCCTGACGAGACGATCCGCTTGTCATCTGATGAAGGTGCCACAGAGCCGACCGAATCTATCTGTCCAGTAAATGGGCGAATCTCAGTGTCTCCCGTTGTGGCGTTCCACATACGAATTCTTCGATCGACCGAGCCTGAGACGATCCGCTGGCCATCCGGCGAGAATCCCACGGACGTGATCCAATGCGTGTGCCCAGAAAATGGGCCTGCCTCCGTGTCTCCCGTCGTGGCGTTCCACACACGAATCATTCGATCGACCGAGCCTGAGACGATCCGCTGGCCATCCGGCGAGAATCCCACAGACCTGATCCAATCCGTGAGCTCAAAAAATGGGCCTGCCTCCGTGTCTCCCGTCGTGGCGTTCCACACACGAATTGTTCGATCGGTCGAGCCTGAGACGATCCGCTGGCCATCCGGCGAGAATCCCACAGATGTGATCCAATCCGTGTGCCCAGAAAATGGGCCTGCCTCCGTGTCTCCCGTCGTGGCGTTCCACACACGAATTGTTTGATCGTGCGAGCCTGAGACGATCCGCTGGCCATCCGGCGAGAATCCCACAGACGTGATCGAATCCGTGTGCCCAGAAAATGGGCCTGCCTCCGTGTCTCCCGTCGTGGCGTTCCACACACGAATTGTTTGATCGTCCGAGCCTGAGACGATCCGCTGGCCATCCGGCGAGAATCCCACAGACGTGATCGAATCCGTGTGCCCAGAAAATGGGCCTGCCTCCGTGTCTCCCGTCGTGGCGTTCCACACACGAATTGTTCGATCGTGCGAGCCTGAGACGATCCGCTGGCCATCCGGCGAGAATCCCACAGACGTGATCCAATCCGTGTGCCCAGAAAATGGGCCTGCCTCCGTGTCTCCCGTCGTGGCGCTCCACACACGAATTGTTCGATCGACCGAGCCTGAGACGATCCGCTGGCCATCCGGCGAGAATCCCACAGACGTGATCGAATCCGTGTGCCCAGAAAATGGGCCGGCCTCCGTGTCTCCCGTCGTGGCGTTCCACACACGAATTGTTCGATCGGCCGAGCCTGAGACGATCCGCTGGCCATCCGGCGAGAATCCCACAGACGTGATCGAATCCGTGTGCCCAGAAAATGGGCCTGCCTCCGTGTCTCCCGTCGTGGCGTTCCACACACGAATTGTTCGATCGTGCGAGCCTGAGACGATCCGCTGACCATCCGGCGAGAATCCCACAGACGTGATCGAATGCGTGTGCCCAGAAAATGGGCCTGCCTCCGTGTCTCCCGTCGTGGCGTTCCACACACGAATTGTTTGATCGTCCGAGCCTGAGACGATCCGCTGGCCATCCGGCGAGAATCCAACAGACCTGATCGAATGCGTGTGCCCAGAAAATGGGCCTGCCTCCGTGTCTCCCGTCGTGGCGTTCCACACACGAATTGTTCGATCGTGCGAGCCTGAGACGATCCGCTGGCCATCCGGCGAGAATCCCACAGACGTGATCGAATGCGTGTGCCCAGAAAATGGGCCTGCCTCCGTGTCTCCCGTCGTGGCGTTCCACACACGAATTGTTCGATCGTGCGAGCCTGAGACGATCCGCTGGCCATCCGGCGAGAATCCCACAGACGTGATCGAATGCGTGTGCCCAGAAAATGGGCCGGCCTCCGTGTCTCCCGTCGTGGCGTTCCACACACGAATTGTTCCATCGTCCGAGCCTGAGACGATCCGCTGACCATCCGGCGAGAATCCCACAGACCTGATCGAACGCGTGTGCCCAGAAAATGGGCCTGCCTCCGTGTCTCCCGTCGTGGCGTTCCACACACGAATTCTTCGATCGGCCGAGCCTGAAACGATCCGCTGACCATCCGGCGAGAGTGCAATGCAATTGACCGCGCTTCCAGCATTTGAAATCACCATTTCCGATGATGGCCAATCAGACAATCGCCCACGTTCCACCCTCAGGGTACGAGGAAATGAATCGGAATAATGTTTAGAGACAAATGATTTCGTCGGCGCAAATGGTAGGGCAGAAAGATACACGTGTGGTGCGCTCTTCGCCATCGCCATCCCAAAATGCCGCACAAACACAGACGCGTCGTTGACGATCCACCTCAATCTCTCTAGCTCTGTTTGAGAAACCTGCTGCCATCAGAACTATTAGTTGCTCGCCCACTTCGTCGAATTAACAATTATACTCACACCTTGACCGGAGGCTAACCATACGCTCAAAGACGAAAGTGCTGGCGAAGCAAGACCCACATCACTCATCAAGCTCAGCGCCTCCAGCCAATACAGAAACTTCTCTTCGAAGAATCTTTGAAGTTTGCCGAAGAGATCGGTTTCGAAAACAAGACCTTCCAAATGATCGTCCCAAAAACGACAAGCATACGACAGCGCAGGTGGCAGGTATTTGACAATCCGCGACTCAAGGTCTTCGACGTCTTTATTGGCAACGTATGACGATTCGAGATTGCAGATGTTGAATCTGAGGTCATCAAGCGCCAGACTGAGACAAGAACGGGCCAATTGGCGGTGCGCGACACGGAGATCGACAAAGAATTCGCCGCTTTTCTCTTTATTCGTCACAAAATCGCGGAATGAGGTATGAAGAGGAACGATCGGAAGCGTATCATCCGACGAAGTGACATTACTCAGCAATGAGCCGAGCTGACTGAGCGCTTCAATAACTGAATTAGGAGCGTTGTCGTCGTCGGGGGCGTGTCGTAGCAGTGTGGTCAAGGAGCGGATGGAGAGGGGTTCGAAAGCGGCAAGGAGCTGTCCCACCAGAGAGCGAAATAGTGCCCCTTCGTTCTTGAAGTATGCTTCAAGAACCCCTTTGTATAACTCGTTCAGCGGATCTTGACCGTGGTGATCAGCAGCCAATTTCAAGAGATGTTTGATTCGCTGTCTTTTCCCACCGACCGTCTTGGGCTCTTGGATGTATCCAGCGGCAACCGCCGCCCACTGAAATAGTCCCTCTGCCCTTCTTGCCAGCGCTTCACCATGCTGTTCGAAATCGGCTGGATCGAGCTTCTCCTGAAGGAAGGTGAAAATATCGGAATGTGTCGTAGCCCCCAGCGCATCATCGTTCATGTGCTTGACGACGACTGATTCCGCTCCAAGGAACGCAGGCCCGATGTCGCCCTCCAGCCGCGAGGTGATGAGTACACGGAAGTTCGATGGCAGTTCGGAGAGGTGATCGGCGAGAAATCTGTGTAACCCGCCTTTGCCCGTTGTATCCCCACTCTCGTCCAAGGCGTCGATTACGACAAAAATCGGGCCGACAATGTGCAGATCCTCAAGAGGCCCCCGGATAAGGCGTTGGAAGAGTGTGCCATAGTCGCGTGTGTCGCGTCGAAGCGAGATGTTGTCCTTTACAACCCTTCCAAGCGCGGCTTTAAACAACGGATAGCGGTCGGCGAGATTGTGAGCAAGGTTAGTAAAGAGATGGTGGGCCTCGGTCTTGGATTGTTCCTTTCGTACAAAGATAAAGGACGAGGCAAGACGGTCCATTTCATCGAAGCGACGCGCAATCTCATGTGCGATGGACGACTTTCCCGTGCCTGCCTGTCCGAAAAGAACGAGACAACGCTCGGAAGCGGGATTATTCACCCAATCAACAATGAAGTCGAGAAACGCGGTGCGTGTTCCAGGAAGACATTTCTTGTCTGGGGTGAAGCGCGAGCCGCTCCTATATGGGATTTCTCGGATATCTGCGACTAGCGCTATGACGATCGTCAGATCGATAACCCCCCCACATTTACGATTGCATAACTTACCAGCCCACTCGAGCTTGGCAGAGATGTTTCCCACATCGTTTAGAATTTGGAACGCGGTTATCTTTGTAGAGACAACCGCTCGATCCAAAAATGCCTTCCGATTCTCGACAAAGGCGACGGACAACTCCTGAATCTTTTCTTCTACTCCGCCGCCGATACTCTTCGCCATCCGCTTCGCTAAAATTGTATGTTCGAATCGGCCAATGAAGTAGGTGGATGAAAACGTACAGAATTGCGAGTCCTTTATATACGATTGAATGAAGTCACTGCAACTAGAGACGTCCCGCAACATTTGAGTAAGGATTTTGGCCTCGTTTGACTGGGGCTTAATGGTTTTCAAAGTGTCTTCGTCGTTTGCGAAATCAAACGCATCATGCATGCTCTTCACTAGCTCTCGGACATTCTTGTCGCGTTGATACTGTTTTGAGAGTTGCTGGTATCCAGATAACATACTATAAGTGTGCCTTCCGATGATAACGTAAATATGGGTACCTCAGGGATGACCGAAAGCACCTTATACGCCATCTGTGCAATCGGATGGAGCTGAGAGCGTAAGTCAGCTCAGTCAAGATAGGCAGAACAAATGCCACACGCACCTCTGCAACTGGGCTCAGAGTATCCATGACCCACTTGATCCTCCCAACAGCCCCTTCCCATGTATTCGAACGGTCGATCACATCCTCAACTTGGTCAACACGAACAATCTGAGGCTTCTCGACAACGGACGTCTCTCCTTGATCCTGTGGCATGAGAGTGCTACTCTCAACAGGACGGCGATCTGGTGGACGTGAAAGACCACCGGGAGCAGAGGGTCGAGCAAGTCCACTGGAATCTGGGGCCGTAGTTGGTTTGGGAAAATATTCGGCGGGAGTGTCGTCTCCTTCCGTCGGTATTATATGGGGGTCGTTCGGAGACGTCCCGTTCGCTAACACGGTGATCGTCAAGTCGAGCGTGACTGGCGGCGTCGATCGTCCAGCTTGTTCGTTGCCGTCGCCGAGGGTAACGGAAGTGTCTACATGTGCCAGTGAGATGTTTGCTTAGTCGCATAAACGAGAATCCTATAATGAATAGACGCACTGATCTGGGATACGACCGGTAACGTCATCTCATGCGTTCCGATCAGGATATCACTTGTTATCGATTTCTTCGCATAAAGGGACAAAATAATGCGTGAAGACGGTTGTACGAGACTGATAGGAACTTTCAGCCGAAACATATGACCGAAAATAAGAAAGTCCTACAAGGCATCAAGCCTCTGGTCCCATGCCACTATTTGCCCCTCAATCTGAGCGCTTTTCGTCCTCTTCTTAGTTTGTTTCTTGGTTTTCTTCGTTGTCGCCCCATAGGTTATAGTGACGAAGTATTCCCTCTTCCCGCCGAAGGTAGTCTTGAATTGGGGAACGTTGCGTGCTCGGAGAACTAAAAAAAGATTAGAGACTTATCAACGCCTAAACGAGTTTGGCCTCGAGTACGCACCTGTCACCTCAACACTTAGTGGCTGAGATCGGCTTCCTTGAGATCCGGCGATTTGAGTGCTGTCCATAGACGGTTTTTGAACAAACATCGCTTCACAACAGAAATAATTTAGTTACCTTATTTCAGAGGGTCGAGGTGCTGTGGAACCCGCCGAGCTGGGATAGAGGATCATTATCGAGAAAGTTACGCGGTCAAAGGCGATCCACTCCTTGATCTACTCACGAATTCGAGATGGTTTGCCTGTGGTCCATATTGGAAGAGCCTTCTGTACGCAGAATAGATGGATGTTTGGGGTTAAGGCCGTTAAGGGTGCGTACGATCACCTACTATATATTAAAGAGAAATGTTTGTCTTCGGAGTGAGCGGAGAATGAACGCTACTCAATGTGCCCTTGCGTCTCTATTTGGCAAGGCGACGTTTTTCAAAATTGGTCTGCGTCCGTTCACCTCGGCACGCTCGCACATGTCGTCAACTTTGGGCTCTCGGCGAAACTGTTTTCTTTGCTTGCACACCCTTTTCTCAACGGTGTTTTGCCACATCGGACTCGGCGTTCGAATCGCTATTTTAAATGTCCCCGTGATCTGCATAGCCTGAAGATTTGTATCACCTGACGTTCTTGCTGCACCGGTCACCCGATAACCAATCGACGCCACCACAACCAACTGTCAGCTCATGGTCCTGGTGATTTGGACATGTGTGTGAACTTGCGAGATGTCATTCAAGCGCATCGGGCAGCGACCCTATACATCCGTGATCGCTGGGGAACACATCTAAGATGAGCAGGGTTTGGGGGGTGTGAAGCGTCGCAAGGCGTCGCGCAGGTCTCCGCGGAGCGCGAGCTTTCGTATATAGGTCTGCGGCAATCGCGGACGTGTCGGTGTCGAAGGGTGAAAGCCGCGCGCGAGTACGGCGAGGTCGGGAGAGGCTACACAGAGCCTGCGGGTCGGGTGGTTGCAAGTGATCGGAAACAGTCGCGCACACTTCGGCGCGGCGCGAAACTTCGTGGAGGTAGCCGCCTGGGTTGGGAACGCGTCGAGTTCGAGTTGCTAGGGCCGCGCGCGAGTGCGACGCGCTGGGGAACGCAAGGGATGTGTCTCACTGAGCTCCAAAGTCTGAAGTCTAAAGGGGGGGAGTCTACTATTACTCGACTTTGTTGTAGTTTCAATTACACGAAGTATATACCAGGAAATGTGGGCTAAGGTGTAGGAAAGTGTCCGGAATGAGTGGGAACACGAGTGGGAACTTGGGAAGCTGAGCGCGCAGAACCTGACAGCGGCGCGGGAACGCGGCGCTTAGAAAGCGTACAGAGCGCGGGTGAGCGCAGAGAAGTGCGGGAAAGTGCAGGGAAGCACGGGCGAGTGTGGGGACATCTATAAGTTGTAAAAATCACAATTTCATCGGCCAGGGAGAGCGTGGTTGTATCAGCGGTAGAAAATACTGGCAGACGACGGTTTTTGGTGTCATGATTGACATGTTATCAAAGATGATAACCTCTGATTGATTTTCTTGAATAGACCGTATCATTTCCCAGGGACGTATGACTTTGTCAAGGTAGTCAAGGCTTTGCTGTCTGTCTGAGAAGAAAAAAGCTCTGTGTAGTTTACTGCACTCTGATGTTTTTGTGTAAGGTAATAAGGTGACTTCTCATGAATTAAACATAGACATAAAGTGCGACAATAGAAGTGAGGAGGGCCCGAAGGGCCCTCCGAATTTCTAGTGCGTCTTTGTTCGACCACCTATGATAGTAGGTGACCGTGTGAGTCTGGCACCGCCACTCCATGCGTCTGTGTCCATCACATCCACCCTTCTTCAGCCGAACCGTCGGCACTTTGTCTCTTAACCATGTTTTGATGTCCAAGTACATGGCGTTGACGAGAAGCAACTACTAGCAAGGCAGTCAGAACCCAATAACCCCGCGACTCGAAGGCCTAAAGAACATGTTCGCACAAGAGCTCATCGACTAGTACGTGGTATCTCTCCCTTCTTCATACCTGCTGGTCTCACATGCGCAGCACCTCGAGCACCTTCATCCTTTCCAGCAACCCTTCTCCATCATCATCATGCTCTCAGAGTGACTACCTTTTTGCAAACACCCCCCGACGCCCACATTGCCTTCTACTGCCGTCGGTCCGCCGATCCCCCGACGGAAGCCGAGGCATTCCCCAAACTCCTTATCAGGCTATTCGCTCAGAGAAATCGATTGACCCTTGTCAGGATGAGGGGTGTTCGCAGTGAAAATTGAGCGTTGGTGCGCTTCCGTTTCTCAATTTCCTCTTACCTACGTGCTTATCATACAGTAGATCATGGCGCGCACATACATACGCGCAGGTTCTGCGGGGATGCCGAATTTATGCTCAGTGACCACCAATGCCACAATGTCTTCACCGATAATGGTGCCACCGGTGGCGCGGCAGCGTACGAATCCTTACACTCCTCACCTCTGCATTCAAGCACCTGAACACTTATCGCTAGGCATTTCTGCGCGGATATGCGGCGTTAGTGAGCCTGTAAACGACACGATCCCGCACGGCGGTGGTCGCATACCCAACAGGTTTATAGTGTCCGCGTTGTTTAAAGTAGGCTTTCCTGCACGATGTGGGACAAATGTTGCTTTTAGACCCTTTTTTTCGACGCAACGCAGTAAACCTGATCTCTCCCAAGGGAATGACGGGCCTCAGGAACTAACTTTACCTCTTCCTGAGACTAGAAGCGGCCACGATTTAGTGAATCGTGGCCTCCGGTCGAAGTGCGAGGTGGTGATAGATTGGTGATTGTGATCCCAAGTGGAGTTCGGCGTGTGGACAAAGATGACGATGGCCCGAATAAAGGCGGACATGAAAGGGGCATATATGCAGGATGGGGGATAGACAAGGGGTTGGAAAAGTTGACAGGAGGGGGATGGACATACTAGTTACTGGTGTGAGCATCGTATTTGAGACGTAGGCCAGATGGACGACAAGAAATGAGAGTGGGCCACGAAGCTGGGTGTAGCGCTGTGGCTGTGGATGATCAAGCCAATTAAGCTAATCAAGCTCGCGATGATGCCGGAGATCGCCGCTTGCGAAGTCCGAGTCGGCGCGGGGCTGCGCCTCAAATTGCGCCTCAAAGATCGATCAATTACCCAGCTTTTACGTTACTTACTTCCGTGTTTTTCACAATATCTTACTACAATACTGTCGTAGAAAGTCAAGTCAACAATCGCATTACGAGAGAAAGGGACTTGAGTTGAAAGACTCCACCGTTGCGTGATTCTTGCCCCGAGCGTGTTTGCGTGTTACTTGCGGAGTTGTAAATCAAATGTATGTGGGATACTAACTAGTATTCAAGTGCGCCCTTGAGTGCACCCTTCTCCTGATCTTGATACCATCATATGGCGAAGGTGTAGCAAAATCTCAGGCTCAGAGCTTATCAACGAATAGCCACAAGGTACTGATATTTCTGTTGTTATATAGGTTCGTTATATATATATCGAAACCACTTCATGCATGCCCGGGTCTACGATCGTCACTTTTGTCCATCCCGTTTGAACCCTCATATTATCACACCGGTCCTGTTTCCCCCTTAACATGACTGACTGGAAAAGTCCCGCGGTTGTCACTGCAGAATATTGTCCGTCACTTGTGTTCCGACATTTCTAACTACTTAAATTTACCTTGCAGTCGCGCTCATCAAGCTTTACCACGCCATATGGGGAGTTCTCATGTGGGTACTGTCGTTCTCCGAGTCAGCCTCATCTAATGAAATTTCTTAAATTTCTTCTCATACAAGCTGGGAATTTGTCGTGAACATCGGGTTCGAGTATTCTGTCTTCACTGGGAAGCGAAACTTTCGCTTGTCGTTTTTGGTACGTTACGTGCGGCCCAGACAGGAATGCGATATGATTAACTCAGGCTGTACATGCAGCTTTACTTGGGGGCTCGGTGGTGCCCTCTGCTCTGCGTAATTACTATGCTCGTGGGATTCGACCCAGTTAACAGGATCAACTGCCAGGTACCTTACCTTCTCGCCCTGGTGAGCTAGATGACGAGACTGAAATTCTACTCAGGCCTTTGTCATCTTTGTCTTCGTGAGATTCAAGTTATAGGCCATTTCCTCGACTACATGCTAATATTTGGGGCTATGTACTAGTTATTTTCACATCTCTCGTTAGCTTGTGCCGAGGCCCTGATCGTGCTGCGCATGTAAGTAGAGATCTCGGTAGAGACTCGGTTCTCTAACTCTTCTCTGCATCCCGCTGATACAACACTCCCAGCGCAGCGATATGGGGGCTTAACAAGATCGCCATATCGATCGCTGCTGCTGCGTGGCTCGCCGATGCTGGTTCTCTGATTCATGGTATATTCATTTCTTCATTCGGCTCTCCGGATATATTAAAAATGTTATCCGGGATCGCGGGACCCAGGTGTAGTCGTTCTTCACGGAACTTGGAACGAATTTGAAGGCGTTTGCCAAGTCGTGAATACACCTAAAACCAGCACCAACATTATTGTCTCTTTCGTCACTGACTTGGTGCTTCTTGCGCTCATGCTCATCGGGCTCTTGCGCTGGGAGAACGCCCGTCGGAAAGGTGGCATCTGGTGGCTCCTGTTCACCCAGGTTAGTTTTTTCTCATCTCGGACACCACAACATGCACTGCGATGATCTTCTGGGTTCGGGCTGACCATGACAACAGGGCTTGGCGTGGATGATAATTGTCACTGTAGCCGAGGCACCTATCACAGTACGTTTTCCCTAAAAGTAAATATGATCTAGGTGACCGATACTAGCTCCCTAGGTTTTCATTCTGTTGAACTTGAATGGTGTGCAGCGCCTTCTTTCACACGACGAGATTGGGTTTTCACCGAAAGTGTATTTTCACAGATCCCATGAACCTCGTACGTCATCAATCAAATATCCCTGAAAAGAAACTGACGGACCTGATATCATAGATGTTCCAACTCCCTGCACGTTGGTGTCTCGTCCCGAGAGTACTATGCGAATTCGCTGATTTTTGATTTTTTTTTTTCCTTCTTCAGTCATTACCATGACAATAGGTGCTTCACGCGTGTATCGTGGACTGTCGGACTATGTCAACAAAGAATCCGACGTACATATGAGTAGTGGGCTGCCAGTGAGACAGCTGCCAATTGGCAGCTTGGTAGCCCGCTCAAGGCGAGGCTCCCTCGCACTGGGGACAAGCGGTACGCTGGACGGCCATACGTTCGAAATGGATTTTCTAGCACCCCCAAGGCACCAGGAGAAAGTGACGAAGGGCGGGGAAAATCGAATTGTGTAGGGGAGATTAAGGCGATCTATCGTTGTACACAATACCCGGAAAATGGAACGTATTCCCTTTCTATTTACTTTTGTAGGATTTGGAAAAGCTCTCTACCACAGTGGAGATACCAGGGTTCTAACTTCTAACAAGACTTCTGTGCTCGAATATATACCATACATTTATGGAAGCAGAGGGGTTGAAATCGGAGTATCCATCGTATCAGATAGAAATGGGTCGATTCAAACGGGCCATAGAGACTCTGGAACGAGGAAGAGCGTTACTCTTGTCCGAAATGCAAGGCCTTCATACTTCCACCGACCAACTTCGTGCAGCTGACCCAGCCCCGGCAGAAAGATTCGCGGCCGTCAATCGAAGCTGGGATGGACGCATTCGGCCGTCTTCTCCTGATGAGCGTGTTTCTCTTATCTTATCACCCACATCCAATCCTTTTCGGGCTTGGGGAATTTCCTACAGCCACTGTCGTTTGACGCCTCAATTCTGCTGCAACACACGGTCATCATCGTCAATCAATATTAATCAATCCCGATGGCGCTCGAACATCGTCATCCTGTACAAGGGTTTACCCCCTTCCGTCTTCTTCACTCCTCCTAACTTCCACGATCGCGCGAACCAACTCACTAAAGGGTCAATTGTTGCACACTCAAAAGGAAAGGGGACTCGATTCAAAGGACTACGATTTCACTCTAGCTTCTGTCCTCGCAGAACCCGACATCTGCCTTCTGTTCTCTTCCCCTCCATGCGATGGGCCCAATTCCATCCGACGATAGCGACAGGCTTTACTTTATGGACCTTTACATTTGTTCGTATACCCCGACGCTCTCTGCCCTCATCGAATCCCACAAACCTAGCCCACAGCCCGAAACGTTGTACAAGCCTTCATTTCTTCTTGTAGCACAACCCGAAACCCTTCCCGGGGCTCGTGGGGAGATCGACGTCGTACAAGCCGTTGGATCGCCGGTGACAACTCTCGTGTCAGAAACAGCGACACCCACTATCGTGGTAGCGGGCCTGAAGGACCACCGATTCGTTCATTTTGTTTGTCACGGCCTACTGGAGACAGGCAAACCACTGGCATTCGACGCTTCGTTCGAACTTCACGGAGGAAATCTTACCCTCCTGCAGATCGTCCGATCTCAACTTCCTGCTGCGGAGTTTGCATTCTTTTCTGCTTGTCACACTGCCGAGCTTACAGAAGACAGCATTGCCGACGAAGGGCTGCACCTTGCGGCTGCGATGCAATTCTGCGGCTATCGGAGCGTGATCGGGACGATGTGGGCGATGGCTGATACGGACGGGGCAGACCGATCAAAGTATTTCTACAAATCTATTTTCTCAGAGAGCTCAGGCCTGCGAGGAGTGCCACATTACGAGAGATCTGCGAGGGCGCTTCAGTTTGCGGTGAAGAACGAGAGGAGTCACGATAGAGCGATGGGTCAACTTTGTTCATTATGGCGCGTGATCGTATAATGTGAGTGAGTTCTCAAATCTGTGTGGGTACTTCCTCCGTGCTCATGGCTTATCGAAGAGCGCGCATAGTAGAGTTATATGAGGCGTCGTGTGGCGATCACACTCGGGCTGCTTATCGTGTGAGGGATACGTATACTCTGACTGGTTTTGTTTTCATTCCAAATATCTCTGCGGAACATATGACCCGGAACTAGTTACCATGAGACCGACTAAAGGGATCCAAGGGGAGACGGGGGGACCACCGACTTGATTTGGGACGTCTGTGTTTCATAAATGCAGTGGATCACGCTACGATCTACTATGATAGTTTGTATGTACCCGGGAATATAAATGGACCAAAAAAAAAGGAGATGTGTGCTGTCGACCTTGCTGTCGACACATCCAGACAAGCATATCTCGTTCATTGCAACAGCAACACGTGCCGCTTATTAAAATACAGCTTGAAAAACTTCGCTTTTCTCCCTTAGATCCTACGGTCTGCGGGCGTGACTACAGGTTCGTAATCTGCACCTTAATCGCGCCGCTCTTCACATCTGCGCTCGTCTCAAATGCGCGTACCGCATCTTCGATCGGAAACCGATGCGTCACGAACTTCCTAATGTCGCTCAACAGCCCAGCCTCCACGAGCCGTATCGCCCTGGGCCACGTATTAGCATACCGGTACTGGAACCTGAGGTCCATCTCCCGCGTCGACAGCCGCATGAACGGGAACTGCATCTCGTTCTTCCCGACGCCGACGACGAACACGGTCCCGCCGAACCGGACGGCCTGGATCGCGGCGCCAATCGACGCCTCGGCGCCTGTGCACTCGAGCGCGACGTCCGGCTCCGTGCCGCCCATGGCCTCGACGACGCGCGCCGCCAGTGCGTCGGGCGCGTCGCCGGGTGCGACGCGCAGCGCGCGCACGCGGCCCGGCGCAAGCGCCTCGGCAAACGCGAGCCGGCCCGCATCGAGGTCCGTTATGACGAGCGGGTGGGCCCCCGCCGCGCGGGCGCAGAGCAGCGTCGCGAGCCCGATCGGCCCCGCGCCACATAAGAGCGCCGCGTCGCCGAGCCGCAGGTTCGCGCGCTCGACGGCGGCGAGGGCGACGGAGAGCGGCTCGAGGAGCGCGCCGTCCTCGAAGGAGAGGGACGGCGGGAGCTTGTGGCACCATACCGCCGGGTGGGTGATGTAGCGGCGCAGCATGGGAACGGGCGGGGTGGAGCGGAAGAGGACACGTTCGCAGCCGTTGTAGCGGCCTACAAGGCACGGGGCGCAGGTGTGGCACGGGATCCCGGGCTCGATGGCAACTCGGTCGCCTGGTTTAAGATGGGTTATGGTTGGGTGGACAGCGATGATCTAAGGAACAACGACGACGTCGATTTGGGGGCGATGGGCGAAAGCTACCTCTCCAGCGGGCCGAGGACGTGTTTGTCCTCGACGATCATCGGTCCGATGCGCCCAGCGTGCCAAAAATGTACATCAGAACTAGGGGAGATGAGATGAGATTGCTCAGAGCGCACAGACCCCGTCGTCATAGTATAGCACGTACCTGCAGATCCCTGTGCTGCGAATCTCTACAACCACCTCTCCCTTTTCCAGGGCTGCACCAGATTGGATATCTGCAACCGATGGTTGCGCTTCATCGAGCCGCGTAGTGGTGCGTGCCATATAATGGCAGGTGCGGGCCGCAAGCGCCAGAAAGTTTGTTTTCGAGAGTTGTTGGTGCGTTTACCCGGAGCTCCGTCATCGGTCTGGTCGCATTGGGTGTACAATGTACGTATGGGGGGAGGCACTGGGCCGTCGACGTCACCGCTCAGGTGGACCGATGTGCCGATGTGTCTTTCTTGAGCCACCGTGGATGCGTCCGAGTTGACAGGCAGAGTAGAGCCCAGATTAGGGGGAGGAACCGATGCGAGAGAGAGAGAGAGAAAGGAAAAATGAGAGAAGCCCGGGCCGCCGAGGCAACGACCGCGGGATGGCTGGCGGTAGAACTGAGGGCGAGAGGAGCAGGAGCCAACAAAGGCGGCGGGACGAGGCCAAAACTTGAAGGTGGCAATGCCAGGAGTGATTGATAGAGGTCTTGCGAAGAAAGGTCAAGTCTCCTTGATTGGACCTGACTAGCATAAATCATGCCGAGATAAACGAATGAGCGAAACCGCACAGCAGCAACGTCAGAGAAAGTGCCAAAGAAGTGGTGGATTCAAGGCACGGAACACGACTATGAGGAAGCGGGCCTAGGGAACGGAACAAACAACATACGGGCGAGAACAAAGAGTGCCGTAAGCGAGGGGTAGAAGCTTGGGTAGAAGATCATGAAAAAAAAACACGCTCCGGAAAAAGAGTGATGGCGATTGCAAGGCGAACTTGAAGTGTGCTGGGTGTAAAACGGACGACGACAATGCGAAAAATGAAAATGTCGACACGACTGGAGAGATAAACGGCGAATGGAAATCGTTCAATTGCGTTTTTAGTGAATAAAGTATATTATTCGTCCCTATGCGAGGGATGCGCAGCGTAGATATGTGTGTGATGGAGATAGGACCCACGATCGGGCTTGGGGTATTTTCTATTGTATAATTAAAGCCACTGAGCAACACTGCCATCGCACAAGATTTACCCCCTTCCGTCATCTTCACACCTCCCAACTTCCACGATCGCACGAACCAGCTACTAGTAAAGGATGAATATTCGATGAATTGTTGCACACCCACAAGGAAAGGGAGCCCGATTCAAGTTCAGAGGACTACGATTTCACTCTAACTTCTGTCCTCGCGGATCTATACGAGCTTAGTATCAGAAAAGGCGACACCCACTAGCGTGATTGCGGGCCTCAGGGATCACCGATTCGTTCATTTTGTTTGACAGTGGAGACAGGGAAACCATTCGATGCTTCGTTCGAACTTCACGGAGACAATCCTACCTTCCTACAGATCGTCCCATCCCAACTTCCTGCTGCGGTGTTTGCCTTCCTTTCTGCTTGTCACACTGCCGGGTTTACAGAAGACAGCATGTCCGACGAAGGGCTGCACCTTGCGGTTGCGATGCAATTCTGCGGCTTCCGGAGCGTCATCATCGGGTGGATGTGGGCGATGGCTGATACGGACGGGGTAGACCGATCAAAGCATTTCTACAAATATATTTTCTCAGAGCTCAGGCTGGAGAGGAGTGCCACGTTACGAGAGATCTGCGAGGGTGCTTCAGTTTGCGGTGGAAAAGAGCTGCGGAGGAGAGGGGTCACGCTAGAGCGATGGGTCAACTGTTGTTCATTACGGCGCATGATCGCACGTCGTGAGTGAGTGATCCAATTGATTGGGTACTCGTGCTTACGCCTTATCTAGTAGAATGTAATCCAGACTGCAATGCGGTGCAGTGACCGTACTGCTACTTGGTCGAGGAGACGCCTGCGGATATTACTGGTTGCTTGACCGCGTCCAGATGGATTTTGTAGGATAGACGAACTACTTGTTATGAGGGCACGACCCACATGCTACGTGTAAAAAAGATCGGTTTGGATTAATCACAATATGGGCGACGCAATGTGTGGACTTGGATCAATGCGTCCGACAAGCGGAGCGGATGTTTGGGAAGAATTGTGGGGGGAGGGAACAGTGGAGTGTGTGAGAGGGAGAATGGGAATAAGAGCAAAGCTGTAAAGGCAAGGATTGGGGGGTAGCGCCAAACCGAAAGCGAGAGGGATCAGGCCTCGATCAAGAGCCGACAGAGGCCACGGAAAGAGGCCAGATGACGGTGATGCTTGGGCCAATTGGTAGCAGTCCTGGGAGCTTAGTGCTGGAGATATCATCGATCGAGCCTGACTCGCGTTGGGATCGAGGGAGAAGGCGTAGACAACGCGTAGATCCATTCAGGAAGAAAGAGGTGGTTTATGCAAACGGAGAAAACTCGGTGCCTATGATCAAAACTACATGGAGAAGGGGGAAAGGAGTGAGTCACCCGAGTAGGAGTGGTAAGGGCGAACGAGATGAAATGCGAGAAGAATGGAACGGGGGCGGAGTGACAAATAAGAGGTAGTAAATCGGGAAGACAGAGGGAGTCGCGAGTGAGGGGGGAGGCCAAAGTGATTGTATCGTCCGGGGAAAAGGGCGGGGAGGCGGAGACGAACGCACTAGAAAAGAAAAGAAAAAGAAAAAGATGAAGAGAATAAATCGTGGCTTCACACTCCGGTCGAAGGCGTGGTGACAGAGTCAAGTGGAGTGCGGCGTGTGGACAAAATGATAGATGATGACGATGGCCCATATAAATCCGCGGACATGAAAAGGGCATATATGCCGGATGGGGGGTAAACGAGTCACGAGGGGAATAGACGTACTAGCTACTAGTGAGCATCGTATCCGTGACACGTTTGAGACGTAGGCCAGATCAGGCTGAAGAATTTCCTAAAGCCACTGTCATTTGACGACCTCAATACTGCTGCAACACATGGACCTGTCATTATCATCAACCAATCCCAATGGCGCTCAGACATCATCTGCACAAAACTTTACCCCTTCCGTCATCTCCACTTCTCTCAACTTCCGTGATCCCGCGAACCAGCTAAAGGGTCAATTGTTGCGCGCCCAAAAGAAGAGGGACACGATTCAATAGACTACGATCTTACTCTAGCTTCGGTCCTCGCAGATCTATAAACCAGGTTTTGAGAGACTCCGCCAGTTAAACGTTCCGGAAAAGTCTCGTGTCTGGTGGTGCCCGACATCCGCCCTCTGTTCCCTTCCCCTCCATGCGTTGGGTCCAATTCCATCCGACGATAGCGACAGGCTTTACTTTATGGACCTGTACGTTTGTTCGTATGCCCCTACGCTCTCCGCGCTCATCGAATCCCGCAAACCTGGCTCACAACCCGAAACGTTGCATAAACCTTCGTTGCGTCTTGTGGCACAGCCCGAATCCTTGCATGGGGCACAGGGCGAGATCAACGTCGTACAAGCTATCGGATCGCCGGTGACAACCCTCGTGTTGAAAAAGGCCACACCCATGATCGTGGTAGAGAGCCTGGGGGATCACCGATTCGTTCATTTTGTTTGTCACGGCCTACTGGAGACAGGTAAACCATTCGACGCGTCGTTCGAACTTCACGGAGACAATCTCACCTTACTCGAGATCGTCCAATCTCAAGTTCCCACCACGGAATTTGCATTGCTTGTCACACTGCCGAGCCGACCGAAGACAGCATTTCCGACGAAGGACTGCACCTTGCGGTTGCAACGCAATTTTGTGGCTTCCGGAGCGCGATAGGGACGATGTGGGCAATGGCCGATACGGACGGGGCAGACTTGTCTCGATTTTCTCGGAAAGCACAGGCCGGAGGGGGGTTCCATATTATGAGAGATCGGCGAGGGCGCTTCAGTTCGCGGTGAAGAAGCTGCGGAAGAAGCGAGGGATCACGCTAGAGCGATGGGCCAACTTTGTTCATTACGGCGCGTGTTCGTATGTGAGGGAGTTGTCAAATTTGTGTAGGTACATCCTCCGTGGTTACGGCTTGTTCGCAAAAAGGTGCATAGTAGAGCTGTATGAGGCGTCGTGTGGCAATCGAACTCAGGCTGCTTGTTGTGCGGGCCAGGGATACTGTACTTTGACCTGACTAGGTCTGTGGAACAGTTGACTTGGTCAGCTGGAACCTGGAGTCTGAGAACGAGAGATGTGCGGAGATGCTGAGTTCGAAAACTGGCTGGTTCGAGCCTAGCGTCGGTACTACGCTAGGCGACCGGGGGTGCTCCGGTCTGCTGTTTCACCTCCCCTTCTTTTGCAACGATTCGGCGGAGCGGACCGAATCTGGCTTCTTTTCTTTTCTTCCTCTCATAGGTATTATCAACGGCGATTTTTCGTTCGAATCGACTCTCTTGATGCGCCGTCTTGTGAGGTCTGGGGATATGACTCAGGCTGTAGCGTCAACAGCGGTCGTCCCATTGGCCTCCACCTGCCGAACTGGACAAGCTGACACACAGTTCCTGTGACCAGTGAGGCCCCGAGATCGCTGGTGATCCGGAACTGAGCGACCGGGAAGTCATTTTCCCTCGGCGGGACGAACAACCACGACGACCTCAAATACTGGACGCTGGACTCACTCATGTCCCAATGGTGCGTGCGCACGCATGCGTTCTTCGCTCCTCGGGGAGACCTTTGAGCACTTTGTGCGCTGGTAGGCAGAGCCGGAGGCGGCGGGTCTGCGGTAGTTATGGACGGAGCCGAACCTGGTGCACATCAATATTGTGCGCGGTGCGTGGCCAGAGCTGGCAGAGGTGTGTTCCTTCGTTTCGTGAGACTTGCCGTTAACAGATCCGCCTTCCCTTTTATCAGCACTCGTCTATTAACATTTGTGGAAACCATGCACTCGTCAACCAGACGTTCAATTGAGCCGAAGCGCCTTGCCAGTGCCCGCCACCAACTGCTTTTCACGTTTGGTAGGATCGTTGCGAGTCGGGGCTTTGTGATGTTTACGCGATCACGCTAAGAGCAGGAACAAGGGCCCATCGATAACATACGATCCCACTCACATATCGTAAAAGTCCATGGCATATGGACTTTTGGACTTCTTATGTGTTCTTTGTTAATACTTGTTCAAGTTGTCACTGGACGGACGGAGACGAATTAGAACCCTTTGGAATTGAAGTATACATGACGTTTCTCCTTCGGTGATTTCACCACCCAAAAGAACTGGCACCTCCCTCGCCAACTCTGTTGGCCGACGTCGTGCGGCGGAAAGAGTCGAAGCCTGACACGGGTCGGACAAATAATTTGCGGTGGCCCGCATGGATCTTGCTGGGGTTAGGGTCGCGTGATGTTGGATCGGAGCTCAAGCGCTCATGCGCTCATGGGTCATGACATACATTCCTGCGTTCAAAGTTAGGGGAACTACGCGTGAGACGCGCATACAGGCCCGCGGCTGCACAACCCGGCCGCGTAACGTGTTATCTCATTTATGCATCGACGCATGGTTCCTGCTCTGGGGGGATGTCTCGATAATAGATGGGTACCCATCGACGGCTTGATGGACTGTGACCTAATCTGTACAATTACACTTCAACTCAATAATACAAAACACAGATTGCTGTAGCGGTTCTATCTCCTAGGAGTCAATACAACTCGTCCAACTACGTCCGTGGACAAACTTAGAAAAATCTAAGCGGGTTTCGTGTTCGCCAGCGACCCAGATATTACGCGGCCGATGAAGATTTTCTCTGTGCGCTGGTGGAATCCACATTAAAAGTTCGTCGTTCTCACCACGAATCCAACCGTCGCCGTCTATCACAGATTGGTCCGTAAAGTCGACCTGTGTGGTAGTTGTCAGGCTTTCTGTCGTAGCACCTAACGCATGGATTGACTTATCTCCTGATGAGACGATCCGCTTGTCATCTGATGAAGGTGCCACAGAGCTGACAGAATCTATCTGTCCAGTAAATGGGCGAATCTCAGTGTCTCCCGTTGTGGCGTCCCACACACGAATTGTTCGATCGTCCGAGCCTGAGACGATCAGCTGGCCATCCGGCGAGAATCCCACAGACGAGATCGAACCCGTGTGCCCACAAAATGGGCCTGCCTCCGTGTCTCCCGTCGTGGCGTTCCACACACGAATTGTTCGATCGTCCGAGCCTGAGACGATCCGCTGGCCATCCGGCGAGAATCCCACAGACCTGATCGAACCCGTGTGCCCAGAAAATGGGCCTGCCTCCGTGTCTCCCGTCGTGGCGTTCCACACACGAATTGTTCGATCGGTCGAGCCTGAGACGATCCGCTGGCCATCCGGCGAGAATCCCACAGACCTGAACCAAATCGTGTGCCCAGAAAAAGGGCCTGCCTCCGTGTCTCCCGTCGTGGCGTTCCACACGCGAATTGTTCCATCGTCCGAGCCTGAGACGATCCGCTGGCCATCCGGCGAGAATCCCACAGACCTGATCGAATCCGTGTGCCCAGAAAATGGGCCTGCCTCCGTGTCTCCCGTCGTGGCGTTCCACACACGAATTGTTCGATCGTACGAGCCTGAGACGATCCGCTGGCCATCCGGCGAGAATCCCACAGACGTGATCGAATCCGTGTGCCCAGAAAATGGGCCTGCCTCCGTGTCTCCCGTCGTGGCGTTCCACACGCGAATTGTTTCATCTTCCGAGCCTGAGACGATCCGCTGGCCATCCGGCGAGAATCCCACAGACGTGATCGAATCCGTGTGCCCAGAAAAAGGGCCTGCCTCCGTGTCTCCCGTCGTGGCGTTCCACACGCGAATTGTTCCATCGTCCGAGCTTGAGACGATCCGCTGGCCATCCGGCGAGAATCCCACAGACGTGATCCAATCCGTGTACCCAGAAAATGGGCCGGCCTCCGTGTCTCCCGTCGTGGCGTTCCACACACGAATTGTTTCATCGTGCGAGCCTGAGACGATCCGCTGGCCATCCGGCGAGAATCCCACAGACGTGATCGAATCCGTGTGCCCAGAAAATGGGCCTGCCTCCGTGTCTCCCGTCGTGGCGTTCCACACGCGAATTGTTCGATCTTCCGAGCTTGAGACGATCCGCTGACCATCCGGCGAGAATCCCACAGACGTGATCCAATCCGTGTGCCCAGAAAATGGGCCGGCCTCCGTGTCTCCCGTCGTGGCGTTCCACACACGAATTGTTCCATCGTGCGAGCCTGAGACGATCCGCTGGCCATCCGGCGAGAATCCCATAGACCTGATCGAATCCGTGTGCCCAGAAAATGGGCCGGCCTCCGTGTCTCCCGTCGTGGCGTTCCACACACGAATTGTTCCATCGTGCGAGCCTGAGACGATCCGCTGACCATCCGGCGAGAATCCCACAGACCTGATCGAAGTGTGCCCAGAAAACGGGCCGGCCTCCGTGTCTCCCGTCGTGGCGTTCCACACACGAATTGTTCCATCGTGCGAGCCCGAGACGATCCGCTGGCCATCCGGCGAGAATCCCACAGACGTGATCGAATCCGTGTGCCCAGAAAAAGGGCCTGCCTCCGTGTCTCCCGTCCTGGCGTTCCACACACGAATTGTTCGATCGTCCGAGCCTGAGACGATCCGCTGGCCATCCGGCGAGAATCCCACAGACGTGATCCAATGCGTGTGCCCAGAAAAAGGGCCTGCCTCCGTGTCTCCCGTCGTGGCGTTCCACACGCGAATTGTTCGATCGACCGAGCCTGAGACGATCCGCTGGCCATCCGGCGAGAGTGCAATGCAATTGACCGGGCCTCCAGCATTTGAAATCACCATTTCCGATGGTGGCCAATCAGACAATCGCCCACGTTCCACCCTCAGGGTACGAGGAAATGAATCGGAATAGTGTTTAGAAACAAATGATTTCGTCGGCGCAAATGGTAGGGCAGAAAGATACACGTGTGGTGAGCTCTTCGCCATCGCCATCCCAAAATGCCGCACAAACACAGACGCGTCGTTGACGATCCACCTCAATCTCTCTAGCTCTGCTTGAGAAACCTGCTGCCATCAGAACTATTAGTTGTTCGCCCGCTTCGTCGAATTAACAATTATACTCACACCTTGACCGGAGGCTAACCATACGCTCAAAGACGAGAGTGCTGGCGAAGCAAGACCCACATCACTCATCAAGCTCAACGCCTCCAGCCAATAGAGAAACTTCTCTTCGAAGAATCTTTCAAGTTTGCCGAAGAGATCGGTTTCGAAAACAAGATCTTCCAAATGATCGTCCCAAAAACGACAAGCATACGACAGCGCAGGTGGCAGGTATTTGACAATCCGCGACTCAAGGTCTTCGACGTCTTTATTGCCAACGTATGACGATTCGAGATTGCAGATGTTGAATTTGAGGTCATCGAGCGCCAGACTGAGACAAGAACGGGCCAATTGGCGGTGCGCGAGACGAAGATCGACATAGAAATCGCCGCTTTTCTCTTTATTCGTCACAAAATCGCGGAATGAGGTATGAAGGGGAACGATTGGAAGCGTATCGTCAGACGAAGTGACATTACTCAGCAATGAGCCGAGCTGACTAAGCGTTTCAACAACTGAATTCGGAGCGTTGTCGTCGTCGGGGGCGTGTCGTAGCAGTGTGGTGAGGGAGCGGATAGAGAGGGGTTCGAAAGCGGCAAGGAGCTGTCCCACCAGAAAGCGAAATAGTGCCCCTTCGTTCTTGAAGTATGCTTCAAGGACCCCTTTGTATAACTCGTTCAGCGGATCTTGACCGTGGTGATCAGCAGCCAATTTCAACAGATGCTTGATTCGCTGTCTTTTCCCACCAACCGTCTTGGGCTCTTGGATGTATCCAGCGGCAACCGCCGCCCACTGAAATAGTCCCTCTGCCCTTCTTGCCAGCGCTTCACCATGCTGTTCGAAATCGGCTGGATCGAGCTTCTCCTGAAGGAAGGTGAAAATATCGGAATGTGTCGTAGCCCCCAGCGCATCATCGTTCATGTGCTTGACGACAACTGATTCTGCTCCAAGGAACGCAGGCCCGATGTCGCCCTCCAGCCGCGACGTGATGAGTACACGGAAGTTCGATGGCAGTTCGGCGAGGTGATCGGCGAGAAATCTGTGTAACCCGTCTTTGCCAGTTGTATCCCCACTCTCGTCCAGGGCGTCGATTACGACAAAAATCGGGCCGACAATGTGCAGATCCTCAAGAGGCCCCCGGATAAGGCGTTGAAAGAGAGTGCCATAGTCGCGTGTGTCGCGTCGAAGCGAGATGTTGTCCTTTACAACCCTTCCAAGCGCGGCTTTGAACAACGGATAGCGGTCGGCGAGATTGTGGGCAAGGTTCGTAAAGAGATGGTGGGCCTCGGTCTTGGATTGTTCCTTTCGTACAAAGATAAAGGACGAGGCAAGACGGTCCATTTCATCGAAGCGACGCGCAATCTCATGTGCGATGGACGACTTTCCCGTGCCTGCCTGTCCGAAAAGAACGAGACAACGCTCGGAAGCGGGATTATTCACCCAATCAACAATGAAGTCGAGAAACGCGGTGCGTGTTCCAGGAAGACATTTCTTGTCTGGGGTGAAGCGCGAGCCGTTCCTATATGGGATTTCTCGGATATCTGCGACTAGCGCTATGACGATCGTCAGATCGATAACTCCCCCACGTTCACGAGTGCATACCAGCATCTGAAACTTGGCTCGACACCCACTCAAGCTTGGCCGAGATGTTTCCCACATCGTTTAGAATTTGGAACGCGGTTATCTTTGTAGAGACAACCGCTCCATCCAAAAATGCCTTCCGATTCTCGACAAAGGCGACGGACAACTCCTGAATTTTTTCTTCCACTCCGCCGCCGATGCTCTTCGCCATCCGCTTCGCTGAAATTGTATGTTCGAATCGGCCAATGAAGTAGGTGGATGAAAACGTACAGAATTGCGAGTCCTTTATATATGATTGAATGAAGTCGCTGCAACTAGAGACGTCCCGCAACATTTGAGTAAGAATTTTGGCCTCGTTTGACTGTGGCTTGATGGTTTTCAAAGTGTCTTCGTCGTTTGCGAAATCAAACGCATCGTGCATGCTCTTCACTAGCTCTCGGACATTTTTGTCGCGTTGATACTGTTTTGAGAGTTCCTGGTATCCAGATAACATACTATAAGTGTGCCTTCCGATGATAACATAAATAGGGGTACCTCAGGGATGACCGAAAGCACTTTATACGCCATCTGTGCAATTGGATGGAGCTGAGAGCGTAAGTCAGCTCAGTCAAGATAGGCAGAACGAGTACTACACGCACCTCTGCAACTGGGCTCAGAGTATCCATGACCCACTTGATCCTCCCAACAGCCCCTTCCCATGTATTCGAACGGTCGATCACCTCCTCGACTTGGTCAACGCGAACAATCTGAGGCTTCTCGACAACGGACGTCTCTCCTTGATCCTGTGGCATAGGAGTGCTACTCTCAACAGGACGGTGATCTGGTGGATGTGAAAGATGACCGGGAGCAGAGGGCCGATCAAGTCCACTGGAATCTGGGGCCGTAGTTGGTTTAGGAAAATCTTCGGCGGGAGTGTCGTCTCCTTCCGTCGGCATTATATGGGGGTCGCTCGGAGAGGTCCCGTTCGCTGACATGGTGATCGTTAAGTCGAGCGCGACTGGCGGCGTCGATCCTCCAGCTTGTTCGTTGCCGTCGCCGAGGGTAACGGAAATGTCTACATGTGCCAGTGAGATGTTTGCTCAACCGCGTAAACGAGAATCCTATAATGAATAGACGTACTGATCTGGGATTCGACCGGTAACGTCATCTCATGCGTTCCGATCAAGATATCACTTTTTATCGATTTCTTCGCATAAAGACGGAAAATAATATGTGAAGACGGTTGTACGAGACTGATAGGAACTTTCAGCCGAAAAATATGACCGAAAATAAGAAAGTCCTACAAGGCATCAAGCCTCTGGTCCCATGCCACTATCTGCCCGTCAATTTGAGCGCTTTTCGTCCTCTTCTTAGTTTGTTTCTTGGTCTTCTTCGTTGTCGTCCCATAGGTTATAGTGACGAAGTATTCCCTCTTCCCCCCGAAGGTAGTCTTGAATTGGGGAACGTTGCGTGCTCGGAGAACTAAAAAGATATTAGAAACTTATCAACGCCTAGACGAGTTTGGCCTCGAGTACGCACCAGTCACCTCAACACTTAGTGGCTGAGATCGGCCTCCTTGAGATCCGGCGATTGGAGTGCTGTCCATAGACGGTTTTTGAACAAACATCGCTTGACAGAAAGAATTTACTTACCTTATTTCAGAGGGTCGAGGTGCTGTGGAACCCGTCGAGCTGGGATAGAGGATCATTATCGGGAAAGTTACGGGTCAAAGGCGATCTACTCACGAATTCGAGATGGTTTGCCTGTGGTCCATATTGGAAGAGCCTTCTGTACGCAGAATAGATGGATGATTGGGGTCAAGGGTGCGTACGATGCGTCTTTGTTCGACCACCTAGTAGGTGACCGTGTGAGTCCGCTTGTCAGGGTGTTGTCCAGATTTGGAACAAGGGCCGACTCCTGGCACCGCTCTGGCACCGCTACCCCGCTACTGCATGCGATCACTTCCACCTTCAGCCGAACTGTCGGCACTTTGTCTCTTCCTGAACAACCATGTTTTGATGTCAATGTACATGGCGTCGACGAGAAGCAACTACTAGCAAGGCAGTCAGAACTTAATAACTCCGCAACTCGAAGGCCTAAAAAGAACATGTTCGCACAAGAGCTCATCGACTAGTACGTGGTATCTTTCCCTTCTTCATACCTACTGGTCTCACCTCGAGCACCTTCATCCATTCCAGCAACCCTTCTCCATCGTCATCATGCTCTCACTGTGACTACCTTTTTCCAAAACACCCCCCGACACCCACATTGCCTGCCGTCGGTCCGCCGATCCCCCGACGGAAGCCGAGGCATTCCTCATACTCCTCGTCAGGCTATTCGCTCAGAGAAATTGATTGGCCCTTGTCAGGACGAGGGGTGTTCGCAGTGAAAATTAAGCGTTGGTGCGCTTCCGTTTCTCAATTTCCTCTTACCTATGTGCTTATCATAGATCATGGCGCGCACATACATATGTGCAGGTTCTGCGGGGATGCCGAATTTATGCTCAGTGACCGGCAATGCCATAATGTCTTCACCGATAATGGTGCCACCAGTGGCGCAGCAGCGTACGAATCCTCACACTCCTCATTTCTGCATTCAAGTACCTGAACACTTATCTTATCGCTAGGCATTTCCGCGCAGATATGCGGCGTTAGTGAGCCTGTAAACAACGCAATCCCGCACGGCGGTGGTCGCATACCCAACGGGTTTATAGTGTCCATGACCCCATGTTGTTCGAAGTAGGCTCTCCCGTAAGAGGTGGGACAAATTTTGCTTTTAGACCCCCTTTTTTCGACGCAACGCAGTAAGCCTGATCTCTCCAAGGGAATGACGGGCCTCAGGAACTAACTTCACCTCTTCCTGAGACTAGAAGCGGCCACGATTTAGTGAATCGTGGCCTCCGGTCGAAGTGCGACGTGGTAATAGATTGGTGATTGTGATCCCAAGTGGAGTTCATCGTGTGGACAAAAAGATAGATGATGACGATGGCCCGAATAAAGGCGGACATGAAAGGGGCATATATGCAGGATGAGGGATAAACGAGGGGTTGGAAAAGTTGACAGGAGGGGGATGGACATACTAGTTACTGGTGTGAGCATCGTATTTGAGACGTAGGCCAGATGGACGACAAGAAACGAGAGTGGGCCACGAAGCTGGGTGTAGCGCTGTGGCTGTGGATGATCAAGCCAATTAAGCTAATCAAGCTCGCGATGATGCCGGAGATCGCCGCTTGCGAAGTCCGAGTCGGCGCGGGGCTGCGCCTCAAATTGCGCCTCAAAGATCGATCAATTACCCACAGCTTTTACGTTACTTACTTCCGTGTTTTTCACAATACAATATCTTACTACAATACTGTCGTAGAAAGTCAAGTCAACAATCGCATTACGAGAGAAAGGGACTTGAGTTGAAAGACTCCACCGTTGCGTGATTCTTGCCCCGAGCGTGTTTGCGTGTTACTTGCGGAGTTGTAAATCAAATGTATGTGGGATACTAACTAGTCTTCAAGTGCGCCCTTGAGTGCACCCTTCTCCTGATCTTGATACCATCATATGGCGAAGGTGTAGCAAAATCTCAGGCTCAGAGCCTATCAACGAATAGCCACAAGGTACTGATATTTCTGGTGTTCTATAGGTTCGTTATATATATATCGAAACCACTTCATGCATACCCGGGTCTACGATCGTCACTTTTGTCCATCCCGTTTGAACCCTCATATTGTCGCACCGGTCCTGTTTCCCCCTTAACATGACTGACTGGAAAAGTCCCGCAGTTGTCGTTGCAGAATATTGTCCGTCACTTGTGTTCCGACATTTCTAACTACTTAAATTTACCTTGCAGTCGCGCTCATCAAGCTTTACCACGCCATATGGGGAGTTCTCATGTGGGCACTGTCGTTCTCCGAGTCAGCCTCATCTAATGAAATTTCTTAAATTTCTTCTCATACAAGCTGGGAATTTGTCGTGAACATCGGGTTCGAGTATTCTGTCTTCACTGGGAAGCGAAACTTTCGCTTGTCGTTTTTGGTACGTTACGTGCGGCCCAGACAGGAATGCGATATGATTAACTCAGGCTGTACACGCAGCTTTACTTGGGGGCTCGGTGGTGCCCTCTGCTCTGCGTAATTACTATGCTTGTGGGATTCGACCCAGTTAACAGGATCAACTGCCAGGTACCTTACCTTCTCGCCCTGGTGAGCTAGATGACGAGACTGAAATTCTACTCAGGCCTTTGTCATCTTTGTCTTCGTGAGATTCAAGTTATAGGCCATTTCCTCGACTACATGCTAATATTTGGGGCTATGTACTAGTTATTTTCACATCTCTCGTTAGCTTGTGCCGAGGCCCTGATCGTGCTGCGCATGTAAGTAGAGATCTCGGTAAAGACTCGGTTCTCTAACTCTTCTCTGCATCCCGCTGATACAACACTCCCAGCGCAGCGATATGGGGGCTTAACAAGATCGCCATATCGATCGCTGCTGCTGCGTGGCTCGCCGATGCTGGTTCTCTGATTCATGGTATATTCATTTCTTCATTCGGCTCTCCGGATATATTAAAAATGTTATCCGGGATCGCGGGACCCAGGTGTAGTCGTTCTTCACGGAACTTGGAACGAATTTGAAGGCGTTTGCCAAGTCGTGAATACACTTAAAACCAGCACCAACATTATTGTCTCTTTCGTCACTGACTTGGTGCTTCTTGCGCTCATGCTCATCGGGCTCTTGCGCTGGGAGAACGCCCGTCGGAAAGGTGGCATCTGGTGGCTCCTGTTCACCCAGGTTAGTTTTTTCTCATCTCGGACACCACAACATGCACTGCGATGATCTTCTGGGTTCGGGCTGACCATGACAACAGGGCTTGGCGTGGATGATAATTGTCACTGTAGCCGAGGCACCTATCACAGTACGTTTTCCCTAAAAGTAAATATGATCTAGGTGACCGATACTAGCTCCCTAGGTTTTCATTCTGTTGAACTTGAATGGTGTGCAGCGCCTTCTTTCACACGACGAGATTGGGTTTTCACCGAAAGTGTATTTTCACAGATCCAATGAACCTCGTACGTCATCAATCAAATATCCCGGAAAAGAAACTGACGGACCTGATATCATAGATGTTCCAACTCCCTGCACGTTGGTGTCTCGTCCCGAGAGAACTATGCGAATTCGCTGATTTTTTATTTTTGTTTTTCCTTTCTTCAGTCATTACCATGACAATAGGTGCTTCACGCGTGTATCGTGGACTGTCGGACTATGTCAACAAAGAATCCGACGTACATATGAGTAGTGGGCTGCCAGTGAGACAGCTGCCAATTGGCAGCTTGGTAGCCCGCTCAAGGCGAGGCTCCCTCGCACTGGGGACAAGCGGTACGCTGGACGGCCATACGTTCGAAATGGATTTTCTAGCACCCCCAAGGCACCAGGAGAAAGTGACGAAGGGCGGGGAAAATCGAATTGTGTAGGGGAGATTAAGGCGATCTATCGTTGTACACAATACCCGGAAAATGGAATGTATTCCCTTTCTATTTACTTTTGTAAAATTCGGAAAAGCTCTACCACAGTGGTGATACCAGGCGCATGTCGTGCTTTTGTTCTAACTTCTAACAAGACTTCTGTACTCGAATATATACCTACATTTATGGAAGCAGAGGGGTTGAAATCGGAGTATCCATCGTATCAGATAGAAATAGGTCGATTCAAACGGGCCATAGAGACTCTGGAACGAGGAAGAGCGTTACTCTTGTCCGAAATGCGAGGCCTTCGTACTTCCACCGACCAACTTCGTGCAGCTGACCCAGCCCCGGCAGAAAGATTCGCGGCCGTCAATCGGAACTTAGAGACGGTGGCAATGTCGGTTGCACAAAGCGAGAACACGGAGACAGGCGATTGCGAAGCTGGGATGGACGCATTCGGTCGTCTTCTCCTGATGAGCGTGTTTCTCTTATTTTATCACCCACATCCAATCCTTTTCGGGCTTGGGGAATTTCCTACAGCCACTGTCGTTTGACGCCTCATTTCTGCTGCAACACACGGTCATCATCGTCAATCAATATTAATCAATCCCGATGGCGCTCGAACATCGTCATCCTGTACAAGGGTTTACCCCCTTCCGTCTTCTTCACTCCTCCTAACTTCCACGATCGCGCGAACCAACTCACTAAAGGGTCAATTTTTGCACACCCAAAAGGAAAGGGGACTCGATTCAAAGGACTACAATTTCACTCTAGCTTTTGTCCTCGCAGAGCCCGACATCTGCCTTCTGTTCTCTTCCCCTCCATGCGATGGGCCCAATTCCATCCGACGATAGCGACAGGCTTTACTTTATGGTCCTTACATTTGTTCGTATACCCCGACGCTCTCCGCCCTCATCGAATCCCGCAAACCTGGCTCACAGCCCGAAACGTTGTAAAAGCCTTCGTTGCTTCTTGTGGCACAGCCTGAAACCCTGTCCGGGGCACGGGGCAAGATCGACGTCGTACAAACCGTCGGATCGCCGGTGACATCTCTCGTGTCAGAAAAAGCGACACCCTCTACCGTGGTAGCGGGCCTCAGGGATCACCGATTCGTTCATTTTGTTTGTCACGGCCTACTGGAGACAGGCAAACCATTCGACGCTTCGTTCGAACTTCACGGAGGCAATCTTACCCTCCTGCAGATCGTCCGATCTCAACTCCCTGCTGCGGAATTTGCGTTCCTTTCTGCTTGTCACACTGCCGAGCTTACCGAAGACAGCATTGCCGATGAAGGGCTGCACCTTGCGGCTGCGATGCAATTCTGCGGCTTCCGGAGCGTGATCGGAACGATGTGGGCGATGGCTGATACGGACGGGGCATATCTATCAAAGCACTTCTACAAATATATTTTCTCAGAGAGCTCAGGCCGGAGAGGAGTGCCACATTACGAGAGATCTGCGAGGGCGCTTCAGTTTGCGGTGAAGAAGCTGCGGAGGAAGAGAGGGGTCACGCTAGAGCGATGGGTCAACTTTGTTCATTATGGCGCGTGATTGTATAATGCGAGTGAGTGGCCAAATCTGTGTGGGTACTTCCTCCGTGCTCATGGCTTGTCCGCAGAAGAGCGCGCATAGTAGAGTTATATGAGGCGTCGTGTGGCGATCACACCCGGGCTGCTTATCGTGTGAGGGATACTCTGACTGGTTTTGTTTTCATTCCAAATATCTCTGCGGAACATATGACCCGGAACTAGTTACCATGAGACCGACTAAAGGGATCCAAGGGGAGACGGGGGGACCACCGACTTGATTTGGGACGTCTGTGTTTATAAATGCAGTGGATCACGCTACGATCTACTATGATAGTTTGTATGTACCCGGGAATATAAATGGACCCAAAAAAGGAGATGTATGCTGTCGACACATCCAGACAAGCATATCTTCGTTCATTGCAACACGTGCCGCTTATTAAAATACAGCTTGAAAAACTTCGCTTTTCTCCCTTAGATCCTACGGTCTGTGGGCGTGACTACAGGTTCGTAATCTGCACCTTAATCGCGCCGCTCTTCACATCTGCGCTCGTCTCAAATGCGCGTACCGCATCTTCGATCGGAAACCGATGCGTCACGAACTTCCTAATGTCGCTCAACAGCCCAGCCTCCACGAGCCGTATCGCCTTGGGCCACGTATTAGCATACCGGTACTGGAACCGGAGGTCCACCTCCCGCGTCGACAGCCGCATGAACGGGAACTGCATCTCGTTCTTCCCGACGCCGACGACGAACACGGTCCCGCCGAACCGGACCGCCTGGATCGCGGCGCCAATCGACGCCTCGGCGCCTGTGCACTCGAGCGCGACGTCCGGCTCCGTGCCGCCCATGGCCTCGACGACGCGCGCCGCCAGTGCGTCGGGCGCGTCGCCGGGTGCGACACGCAGCGCGCGCACGCGGCCCGGCGCAAGGGACTCGGCAAACGCGAGCCGGCCCGCATCGAGGTCCGTTATGACGAGCGGGTGGGCCCCCGCCGCGCGCGCGCAGAGCAGCGTCGCGAGCCCGATCGGCCCCGCGCCACATATGAGCGCCGCGTCGCCGAGCCGCAGGTTCGCGCGCTCGACGGCGGCGAGGGCGACGGAGAGCGGCTCGAGGAGCGCGCCGTCCTCGAAGGAGAGGGACGGCGGGAGCTTGTGGCACCATACCGCCGGGTGGGTGATGTAGCGGCGCAGCATGGGAACGGGCGGGGTGGAGCGGAAGAGGACACGCTCGCAGCCGTTGTAGCGGCCTACAAGGCACGGGGCGCAGGTGTGGCACGGGATCCCGGGCTCGATGGCAACTCGGTCGCCTGGTTTAAGATGGGTTATGGTTGGATGGACAGCGATGATCTAAGGAACAACGACGACGTCGATTTGGGGTCGATCGGCGAAAGCTACCTCTCCAGCGGGCCGAGGACGTGTTTGTCCTCGACGATCATCGGTCCGACGCGCCCAGCGTGCCAAAAATGTACATCAGAACTAGGGGAGATGAGATGAGATTGCTCAGAGCGCACAGACCCCGTCGTCATAGTATAGCACGTACCCGCAGATCCCTGTGCTGCGAATCTCTACAACCACCTCTCCCTTTTCCAGGGCTGCACCAGATTGGATATCTGCAACCGATGGTTGCGCTTCATCGAGCCGCGTAGTGGTGCGTGCCATATAATGGCAGGTGCGGGCCGCAAGCGCCAGAAAGTTTGTTTTCGAGAGTTGTTGGTGCGTTTACCCGGAGCTCCGTCATCGGTCTGGTCGCATTGGGTGTACAATGTACGTATGGGGGGAGGCACTGGGCCGTCGACGTCACCGCTCAGGTGGACCGATGTGCCGATGTGTCTTTCTTGAGCCACCGTGGATGCGTCCGAGTTGACAGGCAGAGTAGAGCCCAGATTAGGGGGAGGAACCGATGCGAGAGAGAGAGAGAGAAAGGAAAAATGAGAGAAGCCCGGGCCGCCGAGGCAACGACCGCGGGATGGCTGGCGGTAGAACTGAGGGCGAGAGGAGCAGGAGCCAACAAAGGCGGCGGGACGAGGCCAAAACTTGAAGGTGGCAATGCCAGGAGTGATTGATAGAGGTCTTGCGAAGAAAGGTCAAGTCTCCTTGATTGGACCTGACTAGCATAAATCATGCCGAGATAAACGAATGAGCGAAACCGCACAGCAGCAACGTCAGAGAAAGTGCCAAAGAAGTGGTGGATTCAAGGCACGGAACACGACTATGAGGAAGCGGACCTAGGGAACGGAACAAACAACATACGGGCGAGAACAAAGAGTGCCGTAAGCGAGGGGTAGAAGCTTGGGTAAAAGATCATGAAAAAAAAACACGCTCCGGAAAAACAGTGATGGCGATTGCAAGGCGAACTTGAAGTGTGCTGGGTGTAAAACGGACGACGACAATGCGAAAAATGAAAATGTCGACACGACTGGAGAGATAAACGGCGAATGGAAATCGTTCAATTGCGTTTTTAGTGAATAAAGTATATTATTCGTCCCTATGCGAGGGATGCGCAGCGTAGATATGTGTGTGATGGAGATAGGACCCACGATCGGGCTTGGGGTATTTTCTATTGTATAATTAAAGCCACTGAGCAACACTGCCATCGCACAAGATTTACCCCCTTCCGTCATCTTCACACCTCCCAACTTCCACGATCGCACGAACCAGCTACTAGTAAAGGATGAATATTCGATGAATTGTTGCACACCCACAAGGAAAGGGAGCCCGATTCAAGTTCAGAGGACTACGATTTCACTCTAACTTCTGTCCTCGCGGATCTATACGAGCTTAGTATCAGAAAAGGCGACACCCACTAGCGTGATTGCGGGCCTCAGGGATCACCGATTCGTTCATTTTGTTTGACAGTGGAGACAGGGAAACCATTCGATGCTTCGTTCGAACTTCACGGAGACAATCCTACCTTCCTACAGATCGTCCCATCCCAACTTCCTGCTGCGGTGTTTGCCTTCCTTTCTGCTTGTCACACTGCCGGGTTTACAGAAGACAGCATGTCCGACGAAGGGCTGCACCTTGCGGTTGCGATGCAATTCTGCGGCTTCCGGAGCGTCATCATCGGGTGGATGTGGGCGATGGCTGATACGGACGGGGTAGACCGATCAAAGCATTTCTACAAATATATTTTCTCAGAGCTCAGGCTGGAGAGGAGTGCCACGTTACGAGAGATCTGCGAGGGTGCTTCAGTTTGCGGTGGAAAAGAGCTGCGGAGGAGAGGGGTCACGCTAGAGCGATGGGTCAACTGTTGTTCATTACGGCGCATGATCGCACGTCGTGAGTGAGTGATCCAATTGATTGGGTACTCGTGCTTACGCCTTATCTAGTAGAATGTAATCCAGACTGCAATGCGGTGCAGTGACCGTACTGCTACTTGGTCGAGGAGACGCCTGCGGATATTACTGGTTGCTTGACCGCGTCCAGATGGATTTTGTAGGATAGACGAACTACTTGTTATGAGGGCACGACCCACATGCTACGTGTAAAAAAGATCGGTTTGGATTAATCACAATATGGGCGACGCAATGTGTGGACTTGGATCAATGCGTCCGACAAGCGGAGCGGATGTTTGGGAAGAATTGTGGGGGGAGGGAACAGTGGAGTGTGTGAGAGGGAGAATGGGAATAAGAGCAAAGCTGTAAAGGCAAGGATTGGGGGGTAGCGCCAAACCGAAAGCGAGAGGGATCAGGCCTCGATCAAGAGCCGACAGAGGCCACGGAAAGAGGCCAGATGACGGTGATGCTTGGGCCAATTGGTAGCAGTCCTGGGAGCTTAGTGCTGGAGATATCATCGATCGAGCCTGACTCGCGTTGGGATCGAGGGAGAAGGCGTAGACAACGCGTAGATCCATTCAGGAAGAAAGAGGTGGTTTATGCAAACGGAGAAAACTCGGTGCCTATGATCAAAACTACATGGAGAAGGGGGAAAGGAGTGAGTCACCCGAGTAGGAGTGGTAAGGGCGAACGAGATGAAATGCGAGAAGAATGGAACGGGGGCGGAGTGACAAATAAGAGGTAGTAAATCGGGAAGACAGAGGGAGTCGCGAGTGAGGGGGGAGGCCAAAGTGATTGTATCGTCCGGGGAAAAGGGCGGGGAGGCGGAGACGAACGCACTAGAAAAGAAAAGAAAAAGAAAAAGATGAAGAGAATAAATCGTGGCTTCACACTCCGGTCGAAGGCGTGGTGACAGAGTCAAGTGGAGTGCGGCGTGTGGACAAAATGATAGATGATGACGATGGCCCATATAAATCCGCGGACATGAAAAGGGCATATATGCCGGATGGGGGGTAAACGAGTCACGAGGGGAATAGACGTACTAGCTACTAGTGAGCATCGTATCCGTGACACGTTTGAGACGTAGGCCAGATCAGGCTGAAGAATTTCCTAAAGCCACTGTCATTTGACGACCTCAATACTGCTGCAACACATGGACCTGTCATTATCATCAACCAATCCCAATGGCGCTCAGACATCATCTGCACAAAACTTTACCCCTTCCGTCATCTCCACTTCTCTCAACTTCCGTGATCCCGCGAACCAGCTAAAGGGTCAATTGTTGCGCGCCCAAAAGAAGAGGGACACGATTCAATAGACTACGATCTTACTCTAGCTTCGGTCCTCGCAGATCTATAAACCAGGTTTTGAGAGACTCCGCCAGTTAAACGTTCCGGAAAAGTCTCGTGTCTGGTGGTGCCCGACATCCGCCCTCTGTTCCCTTCCCCTCCATGCGTTGGGTCCAATTCCATCCGACGATAGCGACAGGCTTTACTTTATGGACCTGTACGTTTGTTCGTATGCCCCTACGCTCTCCGCGCTCATCGAATCCCGCAAACCTGGCTCACAACCCGAAACGTTGCATAAACCTTCGTTGCGTCTTGTGGCACAGCCCGAATCCTTGCATGGGGCACAGGGCGAGATCAACGTCGTACAAGCTATCGGATCGCCGGTGACAACCCTCGTGTTGAAAAAGGCCACACCCATGATCGTGGTAGAGAGCCTGGGGGATCACCGATTCGTTCATTTTGTTTGTCACGGCCTACTGGAGACAGGTAAACCATTCGACGCGTCGTTCGAACTTCACGGAGACAATCTCACCTTACTCGAGATCGTCCAATCTCAAGTTCCCACCACGGAATTTGCATTGCTTGTCACACTGCCGAGCCGACCGAAGACAGCATTTCCGACGAAGGACTGCACCTTGCGGCCGCAACGCAATTTTGTGGCTTCCGGAGTGCGATCGGGACGATGTGGGCGATGGCCGATACGGACGGGGCAGACTTGTCTCGATTTTCTCGGAAAGCACAGGCCGGAGGGGGGTTCCATATTATGAGAGATCGGCGAGGGCGCTTCAGTTCGCGGTGAAGAAGCTGCGGAAGAAGCGAGGGATCACGCTAGAGCGATGGGCCAACTTTGTTCATTACGGCGCGTGATCGTGTGTGAGGGAGTTGTCAAATTTGTGTGGGTACATCCTCCGTGGTTACGGCTTGTTCGCAAAAAGGTGCATAGTAGAGTTGTATGAGGTGTCGTGTGGCAATCAAACTCAGGCTGCTTGTTGTGCGGGCCAGGGATACTGTACTTTGACCTGACTAAGTCTGTGGAACAGTCGACTTGGTCAGCTGGAATGAGAGATGTGCGGAGATGCTGAGTTCGAAAACCGGCTGGTTCGAGCCTAGCGTCGGTACTACGCTAGCCTGAGGCGACCGGGGGTGCTCCGGCCTGTTGTTTCACCTCCCCTTCTTTTGCAACGATTCGGCGGAGCGGACTGAATCTGGCTTCTTTTCTTTTCTTCCTCTCGTAGGAATTATCAACGGCGAGTTTTCGTTCGAATTGACTCTCTTGATGCGCCGTCTTGTGAGGTCTGGAGATATGACTCAGGCTGTAGCGTCAACAGTGTTTGTCCCATTGGCCTCCACCTGCCGAACTAGACAAGCTGACACACAGTTCCTGTGACCAGCGAGGACCCGAGATCGCTGGTGATCCGGAACTGAGCGGTTGGGAAGTCATTTGCGCTCGGCGGGACGAACAACCACGACGACCCCAAATACTGGACGCTGGACTCACTCATGTCCCAACGGTGCGTGCGCACGCGTGCGTTCTTCACACCTCTGCGAGAACTTTGAGTACTTTGTGCGCTGGTGTGAAGAGCTGGAGGCGGCGGGTCTGCGGTAGTTATGGACGGAGCCGAACCTGGTGTACATCAAAGTTGTGCGCTGCGCGGGGCCAGAGCTGGCAGAGGTGTGTCCCTTCGTTTCGTGAGACTTGCCGTTAACAGATCCGCCTTCCCTTTTTGCAGCACTCGTCTATTAACATTTGTGGAAACCATGCACTCGTCAACCAGACGTTCAATTGGGCCGAAGCGCCTTGCTCGCCACCAACTGCTTTTCACGTTTGGTAGGATCGTTGCGAGTCGGGGCTTTGTGATGTTTACGCGATCACGCTAAGAGCAGGAACAAGGGCCCATCGATAACATACGATCCCACTCACATATCGTAAAAGTCCATGGCATATGGACTTTTGGACTTCTTTGTTAATACTTGTTCAAGTTGTCACTGGACGGACGGAGACGAATTAGAACCCTTTGGAATTGAAGTATACATGACGTTTCTCCTTCGGTGGTTTCACCACCCAAAAGAACTGGCACCTCCCTCGCCAACTCTGTTGGCCGACGTCGTGCGGCGGAAAGCGTCGAAGCCTGACACGGGTCAGGCAAATAATTTGCGGTCTTGCTGGGGTTAGGGTCGCGTGATCGGAGCTCATCCCGACTGGGTCATGACATCCATTCCTGCGTTCAAAGTTAGGGGAACTACGCGTGAGACGCGCATACAGGCCCGCGGCTGCACAACCCGGCCGCGTAACGTGTTATCTCATTTATGCATCGACGCATGGTTCCTGCTCTGGGGGGATGTCTCGATAATAGATGGGTACCCATCGACGGCTTTGATGGACTGTGACCTAATCTGTACAATTACACTTCAAACTCTATAATACAAAACACAGATTGCTGTAGCGGTTCTATCTCCTAGGAGTCAATACAACTCGTCCAACTACGTCCGTGGACAAACTTAGAACAATCTAAGCGGGTTTCGTGTTCGCCAGCGACCCAGATATTACGCGGCCGATGAAGATTATCTCTGTGCGCCAGTGGAATCCACATTAAAAGTTCGTCGTTCTCACAACGAATCCAACCGTCGCCGTCTATCACAGACTGGTCCGTAAAGTCGACCTGTGTGGTCGTTATCAGGCTTTCTGTCGTAACACCCAACGCATGGATTGACTTATCTCCTGATGAGACGATCCGCTTGTCATCTGATGAGGGTGCCACAGAGCTGACCGAATCTGTCTGTCCAGTAAATGGGCGAATCTCAGTGTCTCCCGTTGTGGCGTTCCACATACGAATTCTTCGATCGACCGAGCCTGAGACGATCCGCTGGCCATCCGGCGAGAATCCCACAGACGTGATCGAATCCGTGTGCCCAGAAAATGGGCCTGCCTCCGTGTCTCCCGTCGTGGCGTTCCACACACGAATTGTTTCATCTTCCGAGCCTGAGACGATCCGATGGCCATCCGGCGAGAATCCCACAGACGTGATCGAACGCGTGTGCCCAGAAAATGGGCCTGCCTCCGTGTCTCCCGTCGTGGCGTTCCACACACGAATTGTTCGATCGTCCGAGCCTGAGACGATCCGCTGGCCATCCGGCGAGAATCCCACAGACGTGATCGAATCCGTGTGCCCAGAAAATGGGCCTGCCTCCGTGTCTCCCGTCGTGGCGTTCCACACACGAATTGTTTCATCTTCCGAGCCTGAGACGATCCGATGGCCATCCGGCGAGAATCCCACAGACGTGATCGAACGCGTGTGCCCAGAAAATGGGCCTGCCTCCGTGTCTCCCGTCGTGGCGTTCCACACACGAATTGTTCGATCGTTCGAGCCTGAGACGATCCGCTGGCCATCCGGCGAGAATCCCACAGACCTGATCCAATCCGTGTGCCCAAAAAATGGGCCTGCCTCCGTGTCTCCCGTCGTGGCGTTCCACACACGAATTGTTCGATCGGCCGAGCCTGAGACGATCCGCTGGCCATCCGGCGAGAATCCCACAGACGTGATCGAATACGTGTGCCCAGAAAATGGGCCTGCCTCCGTGTCTCCCGTCGTGGCGTTCCACACACGAATTGTTTCATCGTCCGAGCCTGAGACGATCCGCTGGCCATCCGGCGAGAATCCCACAGACGTGATCGAATGCGTGTGCACAGAAAATGGGCCTGCCTCCGTGTCTCCGGATATATTAAAAATGTTATCCGGGATCGCGGGACCCAGGTGTAGTCGTTCTTCACGGAACTTGGAACGAATTTGAAGGCGTTTGCCAAGTCGTGAATACACCTAAAACCAGCACCAACATTATTGTCTCTTTCGTCACTGACTTGGTGCTTCTTGCGCTCATGCTCATCGGGCTCTTGCGCTGGGAGAACGCCCGTCTAAAAGGTGGCATCTGGTGGCTCCTGTTCACCCAGGTTAGTTTTTTCTCATCTCGGACACCACAACATGCACTGCGATGATCTTCTGGGTTCGGGCTGACCATGACAACAGGGCTTGGCGTGGATGATAATTGTCACTGTAGCCGAGGCACCTATCACAGTACGTTTTCCCTAAAAGTAAATATGATCTAGGTGACCGATACTAGCTCCCTAGGTTTTCATTCTGTTGAACTTGAATGGTGTGCAGCGCCTTCTTTCACACGACGAGATTGGGTTTTCACCGAAAGTGTATTTTCACAGATCCAATGAACCTCGTACGTCATCAATCAAATATCCCGGAAAAGAAACTGACGGACCTGATATCATAGATGTTCCAACTCCCTGCACGTTGGTGTCTCGTCCCGAGAGAACTATGCGAATTCGCTGATTTTTGATTTTTGATTTTTTCCTTTCTTCAGTCATTACCATGACAATAGGTGCTTCACGCGTGTATCGTGGACTGTCGGACTATGTCAACAAAGAATCCGACGTACATATGAGTAGTGGGCTGCCAGTGAGACAGCTGCCAATTGGCAGCTTGGTAGCCCGCTCAAGGCGAGGCTCCCTCGCACTGGGGACAAGCGGTACGTTGGACGGCCATACGTTCGAAATGGATTTTCTAGCACCCCCAAGGCACCAGGAGAAAGTGACGAAGGGCGGGGAAAATCGAATTGTGTAGGGGAGATTAAGGCGATCTATCGTTGTACGCAATACCCGGAAAATGGAATGTATTCCCTTTCTATTTACTTTTGTAAAATTCGGAAAAGCTCTACCACAGTGGTGATACCAGGCGCATGTCGTGCTTTTGTTCTAACTTCTAACAAGACTTCTGTACTCGAATATATACCTACATTTATGGAAGCAGAGGGGTTGAAATCGGAGTATCCATCGTATCAGATAGAAATAGGTCGATTCAAACGGGCCATAGAGACTCTGGAACGAGGAAGAGCGTTACTCTTGTCCGAAATGCGAGGCCTTCGTACTTCCACCGACCAACTTCGTGCAGCTGACCCAGCCCCGGCAGAAAGATTCGCGGCCGTCAATCGGAACTTAGAGACGGTGGCAATGTCGGTTGCACAAAGCGAGAACACGGAGACAGGCGATTGCGAAGCTGGGATGGACGCATTCGGTCGTCTTCTCCTGATGAGCGTGTTTCTCTTATCTTATCACCCACATCCAATCCTTTTCGGGCTTGGGGAATTTCCTACAGCCACTGTCGTTTGACGCCTCATTTCTGCTGCAACACACGGTCATCATCGTCAATCAATATTAATCAATCCCGATGGCGCTCGAACATCGTCATCCTGTACAAGGGTTTACCCCCTTCCGTCTTCTTCACTCCTCCTAACTTCCACGATCGCGCGAACCAACTCACTAAAGGGTCAATTGTTGCACACCCAAAAGGAAAGGGGACTCGATTCAAAGGACGATTTCACTCTTGCTTCTGTCCTCGCAGAGCCCGACATCTGCCTTCTGTTCTCTTCCCCTCCATGCGATGGGCCCAATTCCATCCGACGATAGCGACAGGCTTTACTTTATGGACCTTTACATTTGTTCGTATACCCCGACGCTCTCCGCCCTCATCGAATCCCGCAAACCTGGCTCACAGCCCGAAACGTTGTAAAAGCCTTCGTTGCTTCTTGTGGCACAGCCTGAAACCCTGTCCGGGGCACGGGGCAAGATCGACGTCGTACAAGCCGTCGGATCGCCGGTGACATCTCTCGTGTCAGAAAAAGCGACACCCTCTACCGTGGTAGCGGGCCTCAGGGATCACCGATTTGTTCGTTTTGTTTGTCACGGCCTACTGGAGACAGGGAAACCATTCGACGCTTCGTTCGAACTCCACGGAAGCAATCTTACCCTCCTGCAGATCGTCCGATCCCAACTTCCTGCTGCGGAGTTTGCGTTCCTTTCTGCTTGTCACACTGCCGAGCTTACAGAAGACAGCATTGCCGATGAAGGGCTGCACCTTACGGCTGCGATGCAATTCTGCGGCTTCCGGAGCGTGATCGGGACGATGTGGGCGATGGTTGATACGGACGGGGCATACCTATCCAAGCATTTCTACAAATCTATTTTCTCAGAGAGCTCAGGCCGGAGAGGAGTGCCACATTACGAGAGATCTGCGAGGGCGCTTCAGTTTGCGGTGAAGAAGCTGCGGAGAACGAGAGGGGTCACGCTAGAGCGATGGGTCAACTTTGTTCATTATGGCGCGTGATCGTATAATGTGAGTGAGTTCTCAAATCTGTGTGGGTACTTCCTCCGTGCTCATGGCTTGTCCCCAGAAGAGCGCGCATAGTAGAGTTATATGAGGCGTCGTGTGGCGATCACACTCGGGCTGCTTATCGTGTGAGGGATACTCTGACTGGTTTTGTTTTCATTCCGAATATCTCTGCGGAACATATGACCCGGAACTAGTTACCATGAGACCGATTAAAGGGATCCAAGGGGAGACGGGGGACCACCGACTTGATTTGGGACGTCTGTGTTTCGTAAATGCAGTGGATCACGCTACGATCTACTATGATAGTTTGTATGTACCCGGGAATATAAATGGACCAAAAAAAAAGGAGATGTGTGCTGTCGACCTTGCTGTCGACACATCCAGACAAGCATATCTCGTTCATTGCAACACGTGCCGCTTATTAAAATACAGCTTGAAAAACTTCGCTTTTCTCCCTTAGATCCTACGGTCTGCGGGCGTGACTACAGGTTCGTAATCTGCACCTTAATCGCGCCGCTCTTCACATCTGCGCTCGTCTCAAATGCGCGTACCGCATCCTCGATCGGAAACCGATGCGTCACGAACTTCCTAATGTCGCTCAACAGCCCAGCCTCCACGAGCCGTATCGCCCTGGGCCACGTATTAGCATACCGGTACTGGAACCGGAGGTCCACCTCCCGCGTCGACAGCCGCATGAACGGGAACTGCATCTCGTTCTTCCCGACGCCGACGACGAACACGGTCCCCCCGAACCGGACGGCCTGGATCGCGGCGCCAATCGACGCCTCGGCGCCTGTGCACTCGAGCGCGACGTCCGGCTCCGTGCCGCCCATGGCCTCGACGACGCGCGCCGCCAGTGCGTCGGGCGCGTCGCCGGGTGCGACACGCAGCGCGCGCACGCGGCCCGGCGCAAGGGACTCGGCAAACGCGAGCCGGCCCGCATCGAGGTCTGTTATGACGAGCGGGTGGGCCCCCGCCGCGCAGGGCGCAGAGCAGCGTCGCGAGCCCGATCGGCCCCGCGCCACATATGAGCGCCGCGTCGCCGAGCCGCAGGTTCGCGCGCTCGACGGCGGCGAGGGCGACGGAGAGCGGCTCGAGGAGCGCGCCGTCCTCGAAGGAGAGGGTACGGCGGGAGCTTGTGGCACCATACCGCCGGGTGGGTGATGTAGCGGCGCAGCAGCCCGGGAACGGGCGGGGTGGAGCGGAAGAGGACACGCTCGCAGCCGTTGTAGCGGCCTACGAGGCACGGGGCGCAGGTGTGGCACGGGATCCCGGGCTCGATGGCAACTCGGTCGCCTGGTTTAAGATGGGTTACGGATGGATGGACTAGCGATGATCTAAGGAAAGTCGATCTGGGGGGCGATCGGCGAAGCAGTCAAGGAAAGATAACTTACCTCTCCAGCGGACTCGTGGCCGAGGACGTGTTTGTCCTCGACGATCATCGGTCCGATACGCCCAGCGTGCCAAAAATGTACATCAGAGCTAGGCGAGATGAGATAAGTTGCTCAGAAGCGCACAGAACCCCGAGTCGTCATAGTATAGCACGTACCCGCAGATCCCTGTGCTGCGAATCTCTACAACCACCTCTCCCTTCTCCAGGGCTGCCCCAGATTGGATATCTGCAACCGATGGCTGCGCCTCATCGAGCCATAGATTGTGTTTTGGGTCGGTGAATACACCGATGTTTGGCTTGATATTTGAAAGCGACGCCATATCGTGGTCTGTGGGAGATGAGAAGATGAGAACGTTACCGTGCGAAGCAGAGCGATGGCTCGGTCACATGCAGAGCCAATCGGCTACGGGTGCGCCTGCGCCGCCAGTGGCCAGCTCTTTCAATTTCATGCACGTTACGCGGTATTCATTTGGACGAGTTGAACCAGCCAACCTCAAGGACGATGCCTTTTGGCCAATACTTGACTGACAAGCGTCGTTAATTGGTGTTGACAGCTAGTATAGTAATCATTGACTCGTGTACATACTCCCCCGTCAAGGTGACATCACCATCAGGTCCTGTGAACGCCACAAACTCCTTTTTTATTTATTAAATATTCTGTCCTTAAGATTCAATGGCGTTTATAAGGTGAGCCACGATACGTTCGACGTGAATTCTCCCGCGAATGGTGCAAGAAGTCCGGCAAAGGCCGGAACGGGAGGGTGAAGTTGGCCACTGCCGCTGCGAGCTTCCTTGCTCCTGAACTGCTCTGAGCTGTTTACATTCCACTTGCTAGAGTTCCTTTAGGTAACGTACTCCGAGTATACTCCTCTCCAGGTGAACCTGTCCTGCACACCTGTGTTCTTTACCAATGATCAGTTTCGTGGGTACAGAAGACCGGAGGTCGCTGCCACTGCGATGAACGGCAAAAGAACTGCGAGGACAAACACAAGACCTCGGGAGGTACTAAGAATGAGTAGCTAAAGGATTGGCAGCAGATCCCAAACACAGACATAGTGAAAAGCCAGGTACGCGCCGTCTTCAGCCTTCCGAATACAATCAGTCTCCGTACACGCAAAAATGTCGATAACGTTGTTTCCATAGGAGGACCAACACAAGCGCAGTACCAGCAGGTCATGAGCGCTTACTGCCGTACACACCCCTTGCTATTGACGAGGTACGGACATGCGCGGTATTCGTGGAGAATCAGAGAAGGCTCTGCAGCATAGACGGCCATACTACAAGCAAGGAGGGAGGAGGTAACAGATGGGGGGATGGGTGTGAGTAGGTATGGTGAGCAGCCAAGGGGCATAGAGCGCAGGTCCGAAGAAAGGTCCTTATATACGAGCACCGAGGATTCGGTCACACGGTAGTTTAAGCGCGTGGATGTGTAAAAGTCTTCGTGGATGAATTTGACTGGCTGAGAACGAGGGGCAGACGTAAGCAGGAACCATCGCAGGGAACCTCAGGGCTAAATGCGTGAGTTGTGATTTGTTCCTACGAGGGAGGGTCGAATGTAGAGTAGTAGAGTAATGCCATGAACATATTATAGAGGGTCCACCAATAATCTAGATCTTGAAGCCGAGACCCCGCATGCACGCCAAGTGCGCCTGTACGCGCTCCTTGCACTGTTCGTCGACCTCGGACCCGTCGAACTTGAGGAAGCAGTCGTCGCGCGCAGACTTGGTCTGAGGACAAGCACAACAACTGCAGTTTTTGTCAGATGACCAGGGAGATAACCGGGAGAGGATGTGACATACGGCTTCAGACCTTGTGGATTCAGAGGGTTCTGCGTGGGGTCAGTAGGGTCATACGGCGCCTTCGCTGGCGGTGGCGTTGGGGTTGGGGACCAAAGGGCGGTGACCTGCGGAGCATCGTGGCCCTCAGAAAATGAAAGAAAAACGCGGCTAGTAGTGCGCTCACTTTTTCGAGCATGACCAGGAACTCTAGTAGTCAAAAGCAGAAGGAGTGTTCGGAAGACAGAGGACGACTCGGAAAGCTGCTGGCCATGATCACGTGTATACATCCGGAATATTCGGGCCGTTCCACAAAATTGCACCCACGCCCCTCCATAGGGTCCTCTAAAATACAATGTCACCGCCAACGGCGCCCATAACTTCAACCTCGAGTGCAAGATCGAAGAAACAGAAGAAGCCAACAGAAAAGCGCGCAAAAAAACCGGCGAAAGTCGCAGCTGCGGCGTCGTCGTCCGATGCTGAAGACAGGATGATGGTCGCGCCCGAGAGCGTCGATCCGACGCCCGCGTACGTGCCGCCTGCAGGCAGCGTCCCGGCCGACTTGGACATCGACGTCGACTTTGGGGAGTTCGACTACGACGCGGTGAAGGCAGACGAAGAAGGCGCAGAGCTCTGGCTCGTACGCGCGCCGACCGCCGTGCGTCCCCTTTCCTCTCTCCTCCAAATACCACTGACCGAAAACAGGTCAAGGCGAAGAACCTACAAGGGATCCAGGTCCTGTCGTCTGACAGCGTGTCCGGCCGCGTGGGCGAACTATCGCGCAAGTCCACCGCGTATGACATATGGTCGCTCTCGCCCCCGTCGTCTTCCAGCCACCAACCCCACGTCGGCGCAGAGGAACTCAACGGCCTCTCGGTCCTCCTGCCGCGCAAGCGAAAAGGCGGAAAGCTCTTTCTCGGTGCGTGCGCGCTCTTTTGCTTTTCTTTCTCTCCGCCCCTCACGCACACTCTCGTAGCACCGAAGCCCGTCGTGCGACACCTCGTCGTCGCTGCCCGCCCCGCCGAGCCCATGCGACGCGACGCGGCCTCAGACCCTGCTACGTTCCAAAACCCCCCGCGCGAGGCGTACCCCGACGAGGCGCTGACGCATCGCTTCAGGCCTTATGGTGACCCTGGGGACCCTCCGCCGCCGCCGCCCGAAGACCAGATGGACTTGGGTGTCGATGATAGGCACGCGGAGGAGGGGGGTGCAGGGGGAAAGGGAAAGGAAAGGCGCAAGAAGCGGAGAGGGGGCGAGGCGGTTGAGTCCCCAAAGAAGGCGAAGAAAGCGAAAACGGCCGCTTCGTAAATACAGTACTCCTCCCACGCATCTCCACATCTTCACTTACACACTCACACAATGATCATGTAAAAATGCACGTCGTTCTCTAATAAGATTGCATACAGATTGGATGGGACGGATGCAGAAATAAGATTAACGTAAGGCCAGGCCCGCTGCTATGCCTCACTTGAGTGGCTGCGGACGTGCAAGCCAATTGCAGATGCGAGTTCAAAACAGGCTACAAGTAGGAGTTGACCAACTAGGTCCATAAGTGCCGCGTGGATCGGCAGGGCGTACATATCTGGGTCATACTTGTGCGACCACAGGTAATTGGTCAGAGCATACCCTGCAACCAGGGATATGGCGATCTATGATAAAAAGTGAGCCGGCACGAGCATCCACGACAGGCATCTGGAACCTACGGCGGTGCAGAGAAAGAAGAGGGCGAGTACGGTGAACAAGAACGGCGTGGCAAGCCACGACGAGACGCGCAGGATGAAGAAGAATGCGACGCCGACGGGGATGGAAACGAGGAACAGCACGAGCATGACGACGCGGGAACTGGGTTCATTATGATTCGAATGGCCAGGATTGGGCAGCGGGGCGATGACAGACGCAGCTGCGTGCAACGCCGTTGACAGGCGCGAGACGAAGATCGAACCTGCGCCGCCGGGGATACCTGTGGAGTGTGAGCGTGAGGTATTATTGCCGTGAAATAGGCACACGCACCGCCAAAAGCAACGCCGAGAATCGCATAGCCTTCGTAGCGGCTGACGAATGCGTCGAGCACGATGCCAGATGCGCTGGCGATGACCATCGCGCCGAGAAGCGGGGTCCAGCCTGCGCTGAGCAGTGGCCTGACGTGCTCGTTTTGCCGGACGACGGAAGCGCACATGATGGCGAAAAGGGTGACAGCCGCAACGACGGCGTAAGGAGCCGCGGTGGCGATGCCGAGTGTGAGGACTGTAGACATCGCGCCCAGTAGGGACATAGTGACGAGGTCGCCGAGGCAAGCAGCGATGGGCGGGGCGATGTTATCTGTGGGCGGGACATGAACCATCGGATAAAGGCGTGGGAACCAGGACCGCACCAGGGTCGCGACCCAGCTTTCGGCAAAGGACAACGAGGCCTGACATGAACGAGCCAAGGAGAATTGCGGAGAGACAGGATGAGGACATTGCCGTGGATGCGACCACCATGAACCTACATAACTTAAATAAATGAGGACGGCAGAGCAGACGGGGAGACATACTCGTTGAACCCAGATTTTGAAACCCCAGTGGGTGGACCTCTGTGTGAGTGATCAAGACCTGGCGTCCGTGAATAATGGAACAGGCTCCTCGTGTCAGGGGGCAAGGATTTCGGAGACCCCTCTCCCAGACCCGGAAAAATCGCGCTGAGAAGGAAAGGAAAGCATGCAGCGACGAAGGAGACGACCGCAGCTTGTACCTGGATCAGGGCGAGGTTGCCAAGGATGAGAGCTTTCCGGGTGGATGGGACGTCAAGGTCACCCATGTTGGCTGCGGTGCCGAGCCTCGCGGAAAGGTTCATCTCTATGTTGCCTTTCAGGTTGAGAATGGCTAGGACTATCGCAATGAGTTCATTGATACTGGTCATCGCGTTCCAGTGCTGTCGCCGCGTGAGAAAAAAGGACAAGGAGGAAGAACAAAAGACCGAACGGATATCTTGGCAAATAGCTCGCCAGTGAATAGGAGGCCCATGGTGGTGAACAAGAGTGTCGGTAGTGCCTGTGTCCCATGGTCAGCAAGTAGAGGGACAGGATACGGGACCCCACTCACCTCGAGGACAATGCTGCCAATCTGGTTCCAAAGTGTTGCAGCAGCGCGAGTCGCTGGTTCTTTGCCCAGCCCGCGTGTCGTGAGCAGTGCACGCGCACCTTCGTCATCGTTGTCGTTATCGCTGTCGCTGTCGTCGTCGTCGTCCGGGAGTTGTTCCAAGTGGCTCATTTCCATGTCCGAGTCCATGGTGGGAGAGAGCAGAGTTACCATTTTTGGACGAAACGAAATCATTGAAGAGCGTGGGAATGTTACGGACTGGCCGCAAACCTTGTCGAGTCGAGTTGTTCCACCGTCGTTCAACTCGTCCTCTCGCTCACTTCCTCGGCCTCTCGACGACCCGCGCATCCCTCAGAACCCATCGCAGCCCCTCCGAAACCACATCGTCTCGGTTTCTAGGCCGCGAGGGACCGCGCGAACTCTCTGGGAACAATGTCGTCGTCCCTAGTTCAATTCCCCTCAGTGCACCCTTTTCGCTCTCAGATCGTCAAAAACACACCAGATACTGTCCCTCCGACCGAAGAACTCGAGTCGCTGCAAGCAGACCTTATCGAACTTCGTCAGCAGACCTTGGAACGTGCCAAGAAGGCTGGTGATGATCTACGGACTATCGAGGAATCTATGAAGAAACTGAAGGAGAGGGGGAAGGGGAAAGCAAAGGCAGTCGAGAGAATGAAAAGAGAGTGTGCGTGTTATCTTTGACCGCCCGTCTGTGTTGATCTCAACAACCGAACTCCTCTTCGGCCCTCTCCCCTTACGGCGGCTCGGTTCACCGAACTTTTGCCTTACACTGCTCCTTTCTACCCCTTTTGGCACTCCTAACCCTCCGGTCGCCTATTCACTGACTCCTCGCCGTTCTGTTCGAACATTGTCTTGGGCCAATGATCCTTTGCTCTTGACTACCCCTCTTCCATACAACCACCAGACACCCCATTGGCCGAATCTAATGATACGCGCGGGAGCTCTCATTCCCAGTCTACCGCGCCCACCCGCTTCTCCTCTCAACCTATCGCCGCGTCTTCCTCTCGCTCATCATTGGACGCTCGTAAACCGTGAGTGGTTCTCTCTTCTCACCCCATACCATTCTACATCTGCAGCAGTGTGCCGGATGATAAGAGAAAGAAGAAAAAACGGAAACGAGACGACGACTCGGACGATGACCTGGGTACCGACTCCCATACTCTCATATATCGGCCTGCCTCTCATCGGCTGCCCTCAGAATCACATAGTGGGAAAGCACACAAGCCAACCCCGCCACCAGCACAGCACCATTCTCAGCCGTCCATTCCCAAGGCAGCCAAACCCGCTGGCTCCTTCGCTAACCTCCCACAAAAGGTATACTCTATTTCTTCGGCAAAACCACGTCTCTTACCCTTTGTTGAAGCCACCGTCTGGCCCCGACTTTTCCGTACCCTCAATATCCCAACTCCTCCAACCTAAACCGCCAATACCACCGCCCCCTATACCGGGTCCTAGTAAACCCACAGACGTCATGGAGGATTTTAGCAAGGCTAAGCAGCCATCTCAAGTGCTCGTGAGCACCTTCTATACGAGCATTGAGCCATACCTTCGGCCAATTAGAGAAGAAGATCTCGGCTTTCTCGAATACTCTGGCGACGAAGTAGAACCCTATATCATGCCACGGCTTGGGCAACATTATTCCGAACAGTGGGAAGACGAGGACATTGCCTTGTATGATACCGTTCTGCCCCACATACAGGCGATACGCGCAACGAGTAGCTACGCGCGGCCGGCATCTGTCGCCCCCGTTCCTCGCTGGGACCCGGCAACGCTCAACGACGATGATTTGCTCGGTGAGGAGCGCGGCCATGGTCCCCTCACCGAGCGCCTTGTTAGCGCCTTGCTCCCTGTGGAGGATTCTGTTGTTTGGAAGGGTGTCAAAGCTGCCGAAGAAGCGATGGAAGGTCGGCATGGAGTTGGCGTTGGCACGGCGGCTGGGCGGCAAGTGATCGTAGAAGATCTCGAAAGACGGATTAAGGATAGCCTTAAATATCACAAAATCCTCGAAGCCAACGTAAGTTCTCCTTGCAGGTGTCAGTGAGTGCACTGGTGACAGTTCTATAGCCCGACTACACGGACCCGGTAGATGACCCGATCGCGTCTGCCCTGAGGCAGGCACAGCGCGAGCTCCGCGCCGTCGTCGCTACGAACAAGGCACGCAAGGCACGGCTTCTCGCCATAGCGAAGGACAGACTTGGCTACCAGGAGTACGTCGAAGCTCGCGAGGCGCTCGACAAGAACATCCTCGCGCTGTACACGAAGCTTCAGAAGAAGGACGGGCCTAAGGTCTCCAAGAAGAAAAAGGGGAAGAGCGAGGCGAACGGCGGGGCGCCCCCCGCGCCGCCCCCTGCGCCCACCCCGACGCTCGGCACGTGGCCCGCAGCTGCGGGGTTCGGCCCGGACGAGGAGAACGACCTGCGCGTGCCAGAAGCGCTCGCGCAGCTCATAGCCACGCGCCGCCAGTGGGTCGACAGCGTTGGCGGGATGTTCGACACGATGGAGGAGGAGCAGCCCGGGCGCGTGTACGGCCTCCCAGAGCGCAGCGTATACGAAGGCCTCGACGCGGACGTTGCGGCGCTACTCGAACGCACAGGCGGCGCTGCAGGGGCGGACGTGGGGATGGAGATTGTGCGGCCGGACGGCGCAGACAAGGGCAAGGCGCGGTCGGGCACGGAGGCGATGGATGTCGACAGCTGATCGATGGTTGGTTGGCAGCGCTCGGCGTGGGTGTAACGTTATTACTTCAGTGCTTGATTATGTATTTTTGTTTCTTATTCGTTGGGCATCATTCATCGTTATCTGGCGGGGACACGCGCAATAGGAAGGAGCTACCACTCGGCCGCGGGGTTGCCACCAAGGCCTGGCTGATTGAACCACGATGTACTCCTCTCCAGTAGGCACGAGCCCTCCTGCAGTGTTGACGATAGCGGGTTCGGACTCTGGTGGTGGAGCCGGCATCCAGGTATCTTGGGTCACCCTCGGGGAGTGGCGGCAAGGGCTGACTCGCAGAAAGGCAGATCTGAAAACATTCACGGCACTAGGATGCTACGGAGCGTCCGTCGTCACCGCGCTCACCGCCCAAAACACGAAGGGCGTCCAGGATGTGCACACCATCCCGCCGCAGTTCGTCGAGCAGCAAGTGAGTATGTGCTCGAGTCCCCTGCACCGACTGACGCGCGCAGCTCCAATCTGTCCTGGACGACATCCCCGTCGCAGCCATCAAAACCGGGATGCTCTCGACTGCAGGCGTCGTGCATACAGTCGCACGCGCGCTACTCGCCCTGCGCAGTGCGCCCCAGCAACAGCCACCGATCGTCATCGACCCAGTCTGCGTCTCGACGTCCGGCCACACGCTTCTCGAGCACGACGCGCTCGGCGTGCTCGTCCACGAGCTCCTCCCGCTCGCGACGGTCCTCACGCCGAACACGGACGAAGCCGCGCTGCTCCTCCGCCACCTGAAACCCCCGCACGGCGCCCGCGGGCATCTCGTCCGTCGGCGACATGCTGCGCGCCGCGTGTGAGCTGCGGTGCGCGCTCGGAGAAGGCACCGCCGTGCTGCTCAAGGGCGGGCATTTACCGCGCGGCGGCGCGCGCCTCGCGGACGTCGTCTCGGCGGGCGTCGGATGCGCGGGAACTGCACCGTACCGGATCAGCGCGGTCGAGTGCGAGGGTATGGTGCTGCCGTGCGTCTCAGGCGGGGATCCACCGGACGCGGAGATCCCTACTGCGGGCCGCCGGGGTGGACCCCACGACGGCGGTCGATGTGCCGATCGCGGTGGACGTCCTGTGCGAGCGGGATACTAGTGGCGAGGAGGGGACGTGCGTGTGCACGCTGTTCGTGCGGCCGTATCTGGAGTCGAAGAACACGCACGGCACCGGGTGCACGCTCAGCGCCGCGCTCGCGTGTGCGCTTGCCCGCGGAGAGCCCCGTGAGCACGGCAATTTTTTCCTTCTTTCTTTTACCGCTGAGGTTTTCTCCCTCAGTGGTCGAAGCCGTCAAGTTCGCTACGATGTACACGCACCACGGCATCGCGACTGCGTTCCCTATCGGTAGCGGCCACGGACCGCTGAACCACATGCACGCGCTCTTCTCGCGTCCGCTAAACAGGCAAGGGCCCTCGCCTCCCGCACCTGCAGAACTGACACACGGCCCCAGGCCGACGCCGAGCGACCCGTACCCGCTCGTGCGCACGCTCATCCGCTCCAACGCGGACGTCTGGAAGCAATACGTCCGACACGACTTTGTGCGCCAGTTGGGAGAGGGCACGCTCTCGCGCGAGCGCTTCCTGCACTTTATCAAGTGCGTTCGCGGCCCTCTACCGCCCCTGCTCGTTGCACACTCAGGCCGGCTCTTCCAGGCAGGACTATCACTACCTCAAATACTACGCCAGGGCAAACGGGTACGGCTCCGCTCGTTCCCATCATCGTCTCACGTAGCTCTCGCAGCCTCCTGGTAGCCAAGTCGTCTGCGTACGCCGATTTTGCGGCGGCTGCAGAGACCGTTCTTGCCGTCGTTCGAGAGCGCGAGATGCACGTCGCGTTCAGCGCGCAGTGGGGCATCGACCTTGCTGAGCTGGAGAGCACACCGGAGTCGCCCGCGTGCACCGCGTACGGCGCATACATAATGGACGTCGGCATGCAAGGTGCGTCCAGTCCCCCCTTTCTTCTCCAGATGTCCTCACGTGAGATAAGGCGACGCGGCGGGCCTTCTGATGGCGCTCGCGGCGTGTCTGCTGGGCTACGGCGAAGTCGGCTTGTGGCTCATGCGGGAGGCGGAGCGACCGCAGAGCCGGGTACGGATCGAGGATAATCCCTACAGGAAATGGATCGAGGACTATTCTGGAGAGGGATACCAGGCTGCGGTCAAGGTTGGGATAGGTGCGTCGTGTCGTTTATGTGGCGGTTACAGGAAGGTGGTTATGGCTTGTTTAGAGCGAATCGAGGCTCTGGCCGTCCATGACCCTCCAACACCCAAGACATTGGAGCACTGGAAAACGATCTGGGGAAGATGCACACGCTTGGAAAAGGGATTTTGGGATATGGCTATGGAACTCTCATGACATGCGTATGCGCGACAAAGCAATCTAATTGAGAAGAAATATATTCCGCCTGTTTGAGAACAATGAGTTCAGTAGTTAGTCACGGTCAGGTTCGTTGGATCTGGTTTCGGGGTACCGATACAGATCCGATCTCGCGATGTCGCCAGGCTTGAGTAGAAGAACTGGTACTGTAGTAGCAGGCTGAGTTTCGGGATCTCCCGTCGGTGTGTATTTGCCGAGACTTACCTTATTTTTTGGTGAAATAAAAATAAATAAAATAAACCTAAACAAAAATGACAAGGCATGACAAAAGAAAAAAGAAAAAAGGATAAGCCTTATTTGTTCTACCGGATCTCAGATAACTTGTTATCCTTGATCCCCGCTCACTCAGCCCGCCACTAGCTTTTCCAGGTTTTGGCCTATCGATATGAAAACTGCTGTAATTGCCCGAGCGGCGTTGCGCTGGCCAGCACCTATGAGGCAGCTTTCCCACCGTCCCGCTCCAGCCCTCGTCCTTCCGAGCATTCTACGAAACTGCCAGCATTCTCTCTTAAGAGGGTGTTCCTTCAACCCCCAGCGACATCATGTCATCCAAGTCTAAAGCCCTTACCGAGTCTGGGTACTATCCACTGGACGACAATAACTTGGATTTCGAGGTCGCTCGGTGGGTACTAGACTCGTGTCACTTATCTTAACATAAAGACGACAACTGCAAATAGGCTGAAATCCCAGTATTTGCACTTCAAGACGGTGTTCGGCTCCAATACCGTACCGCCCGTGGTCAACATCGATCATGTCAGCAAAGTAATTGACGTGGCCACGGGGACAGGCGTGTGGGCCCTCGACTTCGTATCACAGCCCAATGTCCGTGATCGCGGGGTCCAGGTCTTTGCTTGTGATCTCTCCTCTGCCAAGTTCCCTCAGGAAAACAAGCCAGATGCCGACAAGATAACTTACTTCGAACACGACGTCACCAAGCCGTTCCCAGATAAAATGCTCGGGACGTTTGATCTCGTCAACATGAGCTTCATGTGTGGAGCCCTGACAGTGCAGGGGTGGAAATCAGCGCTGCGGAACATGCGTGACTTGCTCAGTTGAGTATGCTTTGTCAACGGGCACGGGGCTCTGAACTTACAGTCGAACACGACAGAACCTGGTGGCCACCTTACTCTGCGAGATGCTGATCATGTGTGGTCCACGCATGAGAAACCCCCGCCACTGGCACTCGATGGTCAAGAGCCCGATATCGCGGCATATACCCAAGGTAAATCCACACTTGCCACAATCAATCGCATCGTCTCGGGTTGGGCGCTCCTACAAGGCTTTGAGATCCAGTACGCGCGCACAACTCTTTGTTCCGCGCAGTGGCTCATCCGACCACAGCCTTTCGTATCGTCTCCAAAAGATGCTCCAAGATGCATCTCTTCAGGTCTCGTCATCGACGCGGGTCCTTGCCCCTCACGGGGAATACTGTTCGTCCCACAAGGGGCCAAACGAGACATCCCTTTCGGAGTTCACCACGTCTTCTTCCCAGGGCCTTTCTTATATCCTCGACTCTGTGACGTCAGCCATGATGAAGGCGGGTTGTCTGGAGTTGGGTGACGGTACCCGAATTGCTGACGAAGAGGAGCGGAAGGCGCTGATGAGGAGGTGCGACATTTCGTGGAAGGGGGTATTTTTATGTCCTTGTCTGAATGGGTCGCCGTGCGACCTCTGCGATCTTCTTATTAGAATTGCTTTCACGACAATTTCGAGCGTCGACGGAATAAATTTGTCCAAGCAGAAAGCATTTAGGCCATACCCGACACGGCTTGTTTCGTTACAGTAAACTTGTTTCGTTAAAAACATTGTCATGATTTGTTGTTCCGGCCCGGCTTGGCCTGAAAGCCCCCCTTGACAGGCCCACGAATAATCAACTTGGCCTTCCCCTCACTAGGCCTCACTCGCGACTCCCCTATTGCTTCCCTCTTTGATATCCCTTGTATTCAAGTTGTTTCTCCGTCGTCGCGTCCCGTTCCCGTTTTCCTTGCGTTCCATCTCGTTCAAGTTCGCTCTTCCTTTATCACTCATACTGCTCGAGGCTGCGTATGCGCGGCGGAATGCCGCGACCGTCTTCCACCCCGTAGGACGGCGGCGATGGGTCCCGGGTATTCTTCAACTTGAACTGCCGTCGTCCGCACTTGGTGGTCAAGGAAGCCATCGGGTGTTGTCGATGCGATCATGCGAGCGTATTCTTGAGCGTATTAGTAAGGGATATTCTTACCTCAGGAATCGCGTACAGTACACGCGATGGCTGAGGTATACACGGTAAGATACGCGGGTATAAGTACGAGCCGATGAAACGCGGACAGCCGCCTGTACCGTATTCACATGGGTATGGATATACTGCGATACTTTGGACCAAGACGAGTAAGTAGTTCAGCAGACTAATCAATCAGACAAATGAACAATCGGAAACGGGTGTGATCGCCAACGCGAGCCACATTGGCCTCGCGTGCGCTGGGAATTCAACGATAGTTGTGCGGTGCTCTCATCTCTCTGACTCAAGAAGATAAATATAGAGGGACATACGACACGGCCAGCGTCATGAGTCGGGGGCAAAAGGAGGGTGGAAGTAAGCACCGAATTTGTCGATCCTCACCGGCGACGGTGCGAGCCATCAGGCAACACCATCGATAGTCCGACGACTCGATGTTAATTGAGGGTCAAGGCTCGGCATTTCAGTCAACTCGGTTTCTTCCTTCTCCACCGTCGATTTATCGGTAAGGGTGAATCCCCAGTCTTCTGTACTATCGGTGGAAAGGCCACCACGGACGCTACTTATGTAGGGGACGGTGCTGCTTATGGCCGTCGTCCCTCCTCTGCTATGCGTTCTAAACCGGAACTGGCCATGGTTTTCCGGTCCACGGGAATACTTGTCGCTACTGACGGGGTCAGCGGCGTAATCACTTTAAAATATGACACGGTTCAGGTTGCACGTACATCCCCATGTTGTAATTTGCAAGGGACCGGTACATCCGAGTCGCGCAGATTTCCCTGTCGCCGGAGGTCGGTACACACACCACACAGATGCTTTACGTTTCAGGGCAGCACTCACATGGTGAAAACTTGTCAAACGGCGATTAATGGTCGAATCTGTAAGTAGCTCTCGAATGCAGGGAACAGACAGAAACCTACGCGCAAGATTTTGGAACATCTGAAAAGGACGCCGTGAGCACTCTCAGACATCGTGTGTATTCGGCCCACGCACCAAATTCCATGGATCTGAACATGGGCAGTTGAGCGTTCAGTTACAGCCAAGTTTACTACCAGGTTTTCTCACCATTTAGATTCAGATTAATGAAAATCTTGTTGGGGATAGGTGAGATACAGGTCTAGCTTCCCATGCAAAAAGACTCACCGCAGCGGGAAGTTCCCCTATGGTCACTGCAACAAGCCATATTAAACCCTAGTTCTACGTTTTACAGCCGTTTTCATATCGATAGTCCGTTTTTCGGAAAAGCCACTAGCGGGCTGAGTGAGCGGAGGTCAAGGATAACCGGTTATCTGAGATCCGATCGAAAAAAAATAAGGCTTATTCTTTTTTTTTTCTTTTTTTTTTTGTCACATTTCTCGTCTTCGTCTTCCCCCATCGCCCCACTTCCCATCACTGTCAACGCACAATCGTCATCACTTTTCTCAAGAAATCAAGGAGGTGGCCTTGCACATGTCTCGTCGAGGGGTGTCTGATGCTGAGATAGAAGAGTATCTGGGTGGTCTATGAGACGGTTGAGGGCAATGTACAAGGCAATGTACCTCGCAACAGGTGAAGTGGTTCGGATACCAGCCTAGTAGGGGCCAGGGCCATGTCTCCTTGATGGCCTTGGTATGTGCGTTCGTTCTTTTCATTTTGTCGCAACACTGCACTGACTAGACTATGGTTCTCGGTTTGTTGAGGGCTGTATACAGCACAACCTGACATCTCGCTCGAGCCTGAGGAACTGCAGACACCAGCAAACCACATATTTCGCTCTCGGTGGCCCGCACCAACGAATAGTGATTGGCAGGGGTTTTTGAAACCCCACGGGTATGGCCAAGGGTTGGGGGCGGGTACGGGTACGGGTACGGAAATCTGACCCGCACGAAACCCGTACCCTTGGTCACGGGTTCACGGGTTTTCGCGGGTATGCAAGTTGCCGGTCCGGGAGTGGCAACGTGTCAACAACTCGTCGTCACAACCGTCATCATCGAGGTCCAACGTTCAGCTCCTTGATTGTTTCTTTGGCCCAGGAATCCAGCTAAGTTTTTCTTATCCTTTAAATTACTGTAACTAACTACAATGTTTATTTCTTCTAGATTCAAATCAGTCTGTGGTTCACACGGCGTGCAACCACGACGCTACGACATCGACGCGGCCTGCAAGCCCCCCCGCGTCGTTACGACGCCAGCACGGCGGCATGCAAGCCCCGCCGTGTGTCACTACGACACCGACACGGCGGCAGGCAAGCCCCGCCGTGTCGCCAACGCAGACTGCAAGCCCCACCGTGTCACTACGACGCAACACGGCGGCACGCATGCCGCATCGTGTCGCCACGACACCGACGCGGCCTGCAAGTCCCGCCGCGTCACTACGACGCAACACGGCAGGCACGCATGCTCCGCCGTGTCGCTACGACACCGACATGGCGGCATGCAAGCCTCGCCGCATCGCTACGACACCGACGCGGCCTGCAAGCCCCGCCGCGTCACTACGACACCAACACGGCGGCTCGCAAGCCCCATCGTGTCGCTACAACACCGACACGGCGGCATGCGAGCCTCGCCGCAGCTACGACACCGACGCGGCCTGCAAGCCCCGCCGCGTCACTACGGCACCAACACGGCGGCTCGCAAGCCCCGTCGTGTCGCTACGACACCGACACGGCGGCATGCAAGCCCCGCCATGTCGCTGCGACGCAACACGGCCGGCACGCATGCCCCGCCGTGTCGCTACGACGCCGACGCAGCCTGCACGCCCTGCTGCGTCGCTACGACACCGACGGCGAGTGGCGAGGTAAGGCACAGGATAGATAGTATTTGTAGCTTACTAGTAATAGTAATGTATTAAACATGCACGCAAATATATCTGAGTGAACCCGTTGATGAAACCCTGCGGGTATTCCATACCCGCTGAACCCCCAGGGTACCCGTACCCGTACCCGCCAATACCCGTACCCCTGTGGACGGGTACGGGTTTAGACGGGTACGGGTACGGGTTGAAAAAATTTACCCCGGGGTTACCCGGCTTTGGATACCTCAAATCGACCGACCATCAACTTTTCCTTTGTCCCGTGAATGAGAGGCAAGGCAGATCGGCTCGAACCCTATCAAGGAGGCGTTCTCCTTCATTGAGGCGTGGCTACATGCCAATAGTGATGTGTCGTGCACATTGGTGATATTATGCTCGGTAATGCGTAGATTGATCAAAAGTTGTAATCTCGACTTGCCTTTTTTCTTCTCTTTTTTCCAACTTTTTTCCTTTTCTTTTCTTTTCTTTTCTTTTTTTATTTATCTTTTTTTATTTCACGGTAAGTCTCGGCAAATAATGCCGATGGGAGATCCCGGAACTCAGTCCGCTAGTAGCTTTTCCGAAAAACGGACTATCGATATGAAAACGGCTGTAACATAGTGGCCAGTCTGAGGCGGAGTGAGAAACGAGCGGAGCCTTAGAGTGTAGTCTTTGCGCGAGCGGATGGGGTGGCACGTGCTCAGCTTCCTCTTTCGTGCCGCCACCTCTCCGCCCTTTTTTCAACCGGTCTGATAAACCGGAATTCTTTTATTTCGTAAAACCCACTATCAAATACATCTTTTCAAGAATCAATTCACTAAGACCTTTTCGTAAAAGAAACATGCCACGCATCAACTCTGATCCAAATCAGGAAGTCTGCCCGAACTTCGACAGTGACGGGTGGGAATTCTTGAGACAGTCAATGATAGACGCTCATCAGGGCCTCGCTCCGCTTACCGGAGACGAAGCCGTTCAACTGATGAGAGAGGCATGGGCTCGAGAGAACGCCAACAAAATTGTTGCCTGGGACGCGCAGCTCGAACAGGATAGAGCAGCTCAGGAAGAACAGGACAGAGTAGCCCTTGAGGCGGAGGCCGCGCAACACGCCCAGCGCGAGAAGGAAGCCGAAGACCAGCGCAGAGAGGCCGAGAAGAAAAAGCCAAAGATGAACGCCTTTGACCCTCGCCGCTGCCTCGGGGCCTGGATCGAACCGAGGCCGGCTCAGTACGCCATAAACAAAATAAACAACCTGGAGTGGGTCGAGCTAGACTACTTCACTTTAAAAGGGTGCAGGGACGCCGCGGCCGACTCCGGCAGGTCGACCAACCAAGACACCCTCACCTTCACGCAGCTCGGAGGAACCATCGCCATGCGTCCACTAGCTGCCATGGCACCCGCCAGGGGTATCAGAAACGACGAAGACCTGAGCTGGCTAGAGCTAATGGAAGCCAAAAACTCGATGCTACACTTCATCGCCAAATCTGGGGCTTGGCCAGCAGAAAACGCAGAAGCTTTGGCAGCCTTTTTCGTCGTCCTCGACGTACACCCGATCCGCGTCCAAACCAACGGCAGGAAAGCCCTCCTGTTATACCAAAGCCGAGTCAGGCGGGAATGGTTCGACGCGCTGGGGCGCAACGAGGGCTTCAACATTGAAATCATCAGCGAGGACCTCCTTCGGACCATCTCCGACGATCTAAACACTAGACTTCAAGAAGAAAGGATCGAAAAGGTGCGAAAAGGCGTAATCCCTCTAAAATCTCACACACGCTAACTTTTCCCTCTTTTCCCGACCATGTACCTCCATCAAACGCTTATCTTACCCCCTGTCCACCTTTTGCCATCCCGCCGTTTGCTATTTACCCATCCTGCCGTTCGCTTCTCTTGCCGTTCTGCCATTTTGCCATTTTGCCATTTGCCACTCTGCCATTCGCCTTTCTGCCATTTGCCACTCTGCCATTCGCCTTTTCTGCCATTTGCCACTCAACCCCTTCCTCCACGCCACTCGGCGTCCCCCGCCACCGATTGCGTCTATTCCTAACACGCATCGCCATCGACCAGATCGATAGAGCACAGGGCGATCGGGAATCCACGGGGTCGTACACCTCTTCCAGACGACACCGCGACCGCGGCCGTCCCCGCGACAGCCGTCACCGATCCCCTTCCCCTCGGCGACGGGAGTTCTCGAGAAAGCGGGCTCGTTCGCGATCCCCGCTCTCTCGTCGGGGCTCACCACCAGAGCGTCCAGAGAAGCGCGCCCGAGAAACTCCTCGGCGCTCTCGGCGAGACGACCCCGAGTTTTTTCAGTCCGGCGCAGGCCCACGTGGAGGAGTCTGCGCGATCTGCCTCGGGCGCCACGAACACACCTTCGCCAAGTGCAGGGCACAAAAACTCTGGGACGGATCAGCAAACGCCCCCAGAAAAAACGAGCAGGGGAGGCTGGTCGCAGCAGACGGTCTCCCGCTCTGCTTCGACTGGCAAGTCTCGAGGGGATGCGCCTCCGCAAGCCACCCCGAACGCCACAGGTGTTCAGGCTGCGGGAAATCCGAGCACGGCGCTCAGGCTTGCCCTCGAGCAGAGAAAGCTTAAGGCTTTATCCCCGTACAACCAGGCGGCCTGGATCTCGGAACTCGCGCGACTCGGCCTCCTGGCCAAATACCCGTCGCTCGCCCAGGGCTTCGTCAGGGGTTTCGATCTCGGAATCCCGCGAATCGCACACACCTACGCCCCGCCCAATCACCCCTCTATCTATAGCCTGCTGCCTGTATATAACCTCATCACGGAACACGAATTTGCAATGGGCCGATACATCGGACCCTTCACGCGTGACCATTTGGAGGCCATTATCGGCCCCTTCCAAACCTCCCCCCTATCCCTCGTTCCCAAAACCGCCAAGCCCGGAAAGTTCCGCGCTGTGCACAACTTTTCCCACCCCCACAGCCCGCGGCCCGAGGCCGCGTCCATTAATTCCCACATCGAAAGCGATGACTTTCCTTGCACCTGGGGCACCTTCACGGCCGTTGCCCTTCTCATCTCCCGTCTCCCTCCCGGCTCGCAGGCCTCCGTGCGCGACGTCGCCGAAGCGTACAGAACCGTCCCCGCCGCGCCGTCTCAATGGCCCGGCCTCGTCGTCCGCTTGCAGGCGGAGGACCAGTTCGCGGTCAACACGTGCAACAACTTCGGGCTCACCTCAGCCGGAGGCGTGTACGGAAGGATCGCCGACGCTGGCGCGGACATGTTCCGGGGCAATGGCATCGGCCCATTATCAAAGTGGGTCGATGATCACATCTTTTTCAGGCTGCCACGCGCTCATTTACGCGGATATAACGCGCGGCGTGCCGAATGGCACCATGACATCCTTGCCCAGGGAGGGCGCATACAGGACGGCAGCAGGTTGTGGTACAGGGGCAAAAACCTACCGGACGACTCTCCGGAGGAGTTCGACGAGGACTGCGCCGAAGCCCTGCGAGACCTGGCGAACTCCTCACCGCGCCCCGAACAAGATCGAGAGTTCGCGTACGCGGACGTGGACATCGACGCACTATCAGCGCGCCTCGGCATTCAGTGGGAGGCCTCGAAAACGGTTCCCTTTGCCTCAGAGGTACCGTACCTCGGTATGCGGTGGGATTTGCGCACACGCACAGTTTTTCTGCTCGAAAAGAAGAGGGTCAAATATCTCGCGGCTATCGCAGAGTGGGAGGAAAAACGCACTCACAACCTCCTCGAGACCCAAAAATTATACGGAAAGCTACACCACGCGTCACTGGTTCTCCCAGCAGGCCGCGCTTACCTCACCAACATGGAGGCCATGCTGGCCTCCTGTCATAGCAGTCCGTTCGTACCTCGCACCCCACCCCGGGACAATTCGAGCGATCTTGAATGGTGGGTACAGTGCCTCAGTCGCCCCAACATCTCCAGGGCCATCCCCGGACCCGAACCCCTCGTCGACCACGACGCCTACTCGGACGCGAGCTCCGGCTTCGGGGTCGCGATCACGATCGGCGCCAGGTGGAGAGCCTGGCGCTTGGTCCCGGGCTGGAAGTCCCAGGGACGAGACATACAATGGGCCGAGGCGATCGGCTTTGAGCTTCTCGTCCGCGGCCTATGCTCATTTCCAGGCGAGGGCGACCACCTTAAAGTATACGGGGACAACCGCGGCGTCGTCGAAGGATGGTGGAAAAGATCTAGTGCAAACAAACCAACAAACCACGTTTTCCGGCGCGTTCTCGAGCTATCGGAAAGCCGCAATAGATTCGTTCACACGAGATACGTCCCGAGCGCACAAAATCCTGCCGATGCCCCTTCAAGGGGCCGCTACCCCCCTCAGAACCTCTTACTCGGGTACATTGACATCCCCGAGGAGGTCAGACCCTTCCTCGTCGACGCCCAGCTCGCGTGACCTGACAAGGGGAGCCGTCGTGAACCGCCTAGTCCGCAAGCGCGGCCTCGAGGACCCACAATTGAGCGCTGACGCCGGTACCGCCAAACGGCGAAAACCCCTCGAAACGAGGCCGCGTCAACTCCCCATACCACCCGCCGTAACCGCATCCCATAAGAGACCAGCCCCCTATCCAATATCCCTCGCTCCCCTCCCATCACTCCTCCGTCCGCACTGCCTTGCCAAGAACCGCCTAAGGACTTGGATCCCCGCCGACGGCCCACTTTCACCCATCGGCGCAACGTCTCTCAGCACAGCAGAGCGGGAACGCATCAAAGATACGATGGTGCACGCCTGGGAGGAAGCCACACGCGAAGCATATGGGTCCGGCCTTTTGATGTGGCATCGATTCTGCGATGACAAGGGAGTATCCGAGCTCGAAAGGGCCCCTGCAGCGCAGCCTCTGCTCTCGGCATTCGTGGCCCACTTGGCGGCGGCGTACTCGGGCAAGACCATCTCAAATTACCTAAACGGCGTGCGGGCCTGGCATACCATGCACAGCATCCCGTGGACGCTCGACAAAACAGAGATGGAGGCCATGCTACGCGCGGCAAACAAGCTCACCCCGGACGCCTCGAAGAGGAAAGCCCGCTGCCCGTACACCCCGTCCTTCATAGCGGCGGTCAAGCAGGACCTAGCCATGGAGGACCCCCTCGACGCGGCCGTTTTCGCGTGTCTATCTACTTGCTTTTACGCCTCCGCCAGACTTGGCGAGTTCACGGTGCGCACCTTGGCGAGCTTTCGCCCCAGCATGCACGTCACCACTCGAAACCTTTCGTACGACCAGGACCGCGGTGGGAATGAGGTGACCGTGCTACACCTCCCCACGACGAAGGCCGCGGGCAGGGACGGGGAGGACGTTTACTGGGCGACACAGGCCGGGGAAACAGACCCCACGGCGGCCCTGCAGAACCACCTGCGTGTCAACCAGCCCCCCGAGTCATCACACCTGTTCGCATATCGCGCCAAGAACACACGTCGCCCCCTCACCAAAGCGAAATTCCTGGAGAGGGTCGGGAAGGCCGCGCGCGCCGCTGGTCTCGAACCGCTGCAGGGCCACGGCATCCGCATCGGGTCCACCCTCGAATACCTCCTTCGGGGTGTTCCCTTCGACGTCATGAAGGCCAAGGGCCGCTGGGCCGGCGACTCCTTCCTGCTCTACTTAAGAAAACACGCAGTCATTATCGCCCCGTATATTCAAGACGTCCCTGATGTGCAGGAAGCCTTCATACGCTACGCCATGCCCCCGGTGCGCTAACGCGACGCCTCGCGCCAAAAGCCTTTCCCATAGGGTAAGCAACCCCATGCTATCTCTTCCTAATCAGGGGGTACCGAGTCTCACTCGCCGCGTCATCGATTCCTAACAGATTGGGTGTCGCGACCTCGCCTCGGCCAACGGAGATCATTTTCGATCGTGAAGCGCTTGCGCGCTTTCGCCCGTCTTCTATGCACCTACCCCATTCCCCTAGTACGCCTAATCGTCAGGGAGCTCCTATGCTCTGCATGTTTCATATATTCCCGGTCTACGCGTGTCGAATGAACAATCATGTTGCACTAATCTACAGCGTCCCGGGTGGCGCGCCTCTAAGTCCCCTGGCCCCGCCATCATTTCCCACGCGCCCACGGGACTCGGCCTAACGAGAGCCATGTAGCGTCTCGCAAAGATGGCCAGTCTGAGGCGGAGTGAGAAACGAGCGGAGCCTTAGAGTGTAGTCTTTGCGCGAGCGGATGGGGTGGCACGTGCTCAGCTTCCTCTTCGTGCCGCCACCTCTCCACCCTTTTTCAACCGGTCTGATAAACCGGAATTCTTTTATTTCGCCCGCCCTGCCACGCCCTTTATTATAAATTGGATCGATGATGAGTTTCCGCTGAAGCCGTGTGGTGTTCATCTAGTTCGCTCCGGGGGTCCCACCCACCCGTCGCGACCTCGCCTCGGCCAACGGAGATCATTTTCGATCGTGAAGCGCTTGCGCGCTTTCGCCCGTCTTCTATGCACCTACCCCATTCCCCTAGTACGCCTAATCGTCAGGGAGCTCCTATGCTCTGCATGTTTCATATATTCCCGGTCTACGCGTGTCGAATGAACAATCATGTTGCACTAATCTACAGCGTCCCGGGTGGCGCGCCTCTAAGTCCCCTGGCCCCGCCATCATTTCCCACGCGCCCACGGGACTCGGCCTAAACGAGAGCCATGTAGCGTCTCGCAAAGAGATAGCAAAAAGACAGGACTCGCGCTCAACGTACCTGCACGTACAGATATCTGAACATGCCGTATTTGGTTTTCCGGGAGCGCAACAGGCCGACCAGCATTATGATCAGCTGTGCGATATCAGTCGCCACGGTCAGAGCGATGTTGTCCCGGCCACGAAACGTATTTTTGAGAAGGCATCTACCCGCACTCGGTGACCACGGGGAGCGGACCTTCATTTGACGAATTTAAAAAATGGCGGACTTCAGTCGTTCAGTAATAAAATTATCCATCAGATTCGCACCATTACCATGACGATACCTATTGATTCATCAGCCAGACCCACGAGAAAGAACGAGCTATCATAGTCGGCGACAAGTTGAATCACGGACCGAATAGCAGGAACCCCACATTGGTCAGCCATATCCCAATTATCAGCGCCATTACCAAGTAGTTGCGTCCCCATATGGCAACCCTGATGATCACTTGCGGTTACTGCAGTCCAGATCCAGAGGGTGACGGTAAGGTAGAAGAAGCTCACACTCTTAGGGAAATGAGTGCCGACGCACAGGTAAAGACGTGTAGGCCGTGATCTGAGAATACTTTGAGCATCCGTGAATGTGAGATGCTCTTGAGAACGTACGAGAGACCAGAGAACCCATTGCTAAATTAGATTAGAAGGGATAGGGGGCACCGTTCAAGGTATGCATCTTACCTGGCAGTTTATCTGGTGCGTGACATTGAAGCCTACGATGTTGCAGATTGTAGTACCCAATGCTCCAAGGCGACTGAGCGAGTATAGCTAGACAACCGTGATATTACGGCGATATTCAGGTGACGCATAGAACCTTGGGCGTACCAATAGTGTCCATCGAAATTTTCGCCTGCCAGTTATGTAGTCCCACTCGAAGTCCAACGTCGTGAAGAAGTCCCAGCTAAACGGATTTCGATTCTCAGCCAGTAAGGGGGACAACGGTCGTTGCGCACAGGAAAACGCCAGTCAGGCAATGCGTCAAATTCACGAGAGCAGCTTCATTTCCCCTCAGGATTAGATAGAGCGCACACAATCGCAGTCACTAGCGAGACTCACTGAAGTCGGCTTTGATTACGGCAGGATCATGGAAATCGACCATATTGAATCCAACCACCACTGTAGTACTGTAGTAGCACTGGGTAAGGCAAACTATCTGGCAGACGCAAAGGAGTTGAGGGAGTGTGTATGCATTCGGGCATCTGTCCACGGCTTTTGGGCCTGAAATTTGGGGTGTTTGGAGTTGAGAGGGAGCAGTTTGTATGGCTTGAAAAAGATCCGAAACGGGGGAAGCTGCTAACTTAGGCAAAACTTAATCCAAGTAGCGATCGTAACTCAAAACCCAAAACGGGGCGACAGTACCGTCATAACATAACGTACGGGCGTCACCCGCGGTTTACGGAAACATTTCTTCCCCAGCTAAGTCACTTGCATCTGCCCACAATTAATGACGAATTTCGGACTGACTTCGAGTCCGCGACCGCGAGTCAGTTGAAAGCTCTGAGGTTTTGCATACGGTCCCTTCCAGTTACCAATATGTGAGAGCGAACCACCTGGACCGAAGTCATTTGTCACCGCGGATTTACTGTGCAGTGGGTGGTCTTGATGGGCGCGGACTGGCAAGCAGTGGCGCAGCGGACTACATTAACTTTGGACAAAGCGGAGATTAGCATCTCAGAAACCGCGACACCGGCCGTCGTCATCGATGGTTTCCATCACCACCGATTTGTTCTCTCCGCATGTACCATGGAGGCCCCACTCGAGGCTGAATTCGAACTTCACGGAGGTGAGCGCCTGCCAGTGACCTTACTCGAGATCGTGCGCTCGCATCTCCCCACTGCCGAATTTGTATTTCTCTCTGCTTGTCACACAGCTTGGGCGATGGTGGATGAAGATGGACGGGACCTGGCGGAACATTTTTACAAGGCGTTGTTCTCTACTTCTAGACGAGAACAGGGATATCGTTTCACGAAATATCCGCGAAAGCCCTCCGGTTCGCGGTGAAGAAGCTGCGAAGGAAGAGACGGGTCACCCTGGAGAGATGAGTGAGTTTCGTTCATTCTGGTGCATGACCGGGGGTCATATGTGAGTATTCTGGTGTTTGAATATAGCTTCCGTGCGTGAAAGGGTTCAAACTTTTTTTTTTTTTGGATCAGTTTGTATTCCCGATGACATGTCGCTAACAAAGGCGGGTCGCAGTCGTGTCCGAACTACTTTTAAGAAACCATTTGTCCGTACAGTAAAATAAACGGTGATCCCCCAAGACGGGTCGTAAGTGCATAACCGACACGCGGAGGCGCGAGAGACGAGGCACGATATTGTAGCGCTGATGGCACCCGTGGGGGAAGCCTAGGTTGTGAATAGTAAAGGTTGTTTAGATGAGATTCGTTTGTCAGAGAGACAATTGGAGAAGCGGGAGAGGCACTTTCGCGTTTCACCTATGGTCAGGTTTACCTAGTCGGGTTCCGGTGGCACATCGATCGGTGGTACGGCATTCTCGGGGAGGGGGGCTTGCTCTGGTTGTGAGCCGGCGCGGGAGGTAGAGTATAGGTGTCGCGCGGTGTGGGTCACGCTGTTATTCCACAACGAGGCTCGGACTAGACGTGTCATGTTGTGTACAACGTGGTTGTCCGCAAATGGGTCACTCAAGCGATTATGCGTCGTTGTCCACTATACGGTTGATATGTGAAGCACGGTGGAAGAGTCTCATATAGTTTTTATTTATTTAAGAAAATGGGGGGGAGCTCATCCTGTAAGAGCGCGGGTGTGAGCGCGGAAAGTAGTAAGAGGTAATGGAGATAGAGGGTACTGCGTCTACCGGCAAGGACAAGTCGACAATCTATTCACTCTCTGGCTCTGGCGTGAGGCTCGACAGCGCGCTCAGGCAGGGTGACGCGGGTTCCGCTTTTGGGAGAGCAACCGCAACGGTCTCCTCGATGGCGATCTCGATTTTGGGGCCAGGCTCTGGTTTTACCGCGGTGGATTTCCGAACCTTTGATTTCGCGACCGTCTGAGCACTTGGGCAGAGATTCTGCATGTTCAGCGTACACATATCGCACTTGGGGCCGATGGGAAGACAGACGACCTATTCGCTTCGTCAATGGCGGCGGAGCGCAGACCTGGACGACAGACCTGGCCAAAGCCGACAAGGAGATGGTTTATCTCTTTGTGGAATTCGGTAGGCAGCCACGACTGCAAGTTTAGTCTACATCCGAAAAGAAAAGAAATAGAATACCGTCAGCGAGAGCCAGAACCGTCGGGAGATTCTCCTCACCTGGTCTCTTCTGGATTCTTCGTAGGCGGCTTATGCCATTTGAGCCTGTTGGTGATGCGGTGCACGTGGACATCTACGCCGATGCCCACGTTTCTAATCTCGCCCAATTATTCTGTCCGGCACGACGCGATGGAAAAAGAAGATATGATGACGCACATATCCCAGGCGGCGTGTAAGCAAAGAAATGCCATTTTGGGGCCCACGCCAGGCAACGAGCACAACTCGTCGACCGTCTTCGGGACGTCCGAGTCAAACTCATCTCGCAGGCGCTGTGCCGCCTGCTTTATGTACCTAATCGAACCTCCATATGAGAAACTGTTTGGTTGGGAGGGAAAAGGGGGGGGACTGACTGTGTCTTCCGGCGCCAGAAGCCCACCTTGCTGATGCAGTCGGCGATGACGTGCTCCTCGGCAGCGAGCAGCGCGTCGAGGCTGAGCGTGCCGCCGAGCGCAGCGCGCAGCTTGTCGACCGCTGTGTCTGTCACCTCGTCCTTGGTCTGCGAGGAGAGCATGAGCGAGATGAGCGTCGCGAAGCGCTTGTTCTGGCCCCGCGCGCCCAAAGTCAGTCTCCATTGAAAAAAAGCCCGGGGGGGGGGCGGGCGTACCCGTGGGTCCATCTCCTTCCACTTGGCAGTGTCGCAGCCCATGGTGTCGACGGGCGCAGGGAGGCGCGCGCGCATCTCCCGGATCGCGTCGTACGTCTCGCGCCAGTGCGCAGGCGCTGGGTGCGGGGTGTCCAGGGCCCGCTTGATCTCCTTCACCTTGGCCTTCCGCGGCGACGCGGCAGCTTTGGCCCTCTTCTTGCTCCTGCTGCCGCCGCCGAGGGCCTCGTCGTCGTCATCGTCATTCCCAGTCGAGAGGAGAACCTCGGCCTTGATGCGCTTCGAATGGCGTTCCGACACGGAAGGATCGTCCAAGGGCTCGTCGTCGAGATCCTCGAGCTTGAACAGAGTAACTGATTGGTCAGCTGAGCTTTGCTGCGCGATGAGACGCGTCGGTCGCGTGACTCGCGTCGACGAGCCACTGCGTCTCTTCATGGTGAAGTATGGCCCGCGACTGGCAGGCAAGGCGCGTAGTGAAAACGACCAGCGTGGGAGACGACTCAATGGCCGCAGACCGCAGACGCTCATGCCCGGCCTGCCCGAGAGACTCGGATCGAGACGTTACGTAAGCCATGGTACTTCCTGGTTCCCTTGTCCGGGTCAGCCCATTGTGAGTTGGTGAGATCTCTCGGGCTTCTACAAATCAAGCGCGGGGGCTCGTACAACCATCAAAGGTCTCCGGTCTCCAGGATATGCTCTCGGCTATCTTCTTGGGTACAAAAGAGACATTCTCATCTACTGTCAGTCACAGTCTATTGTGATCGTATGAAAGAGCGCGCGCCTGCAATAAGCAATGCACATAGTACGTACAATGACCAAACCAAAAAAAACGGAACACTACTACAAATATCTCCAGTCCGTGCTACTATCATATAGGTCCAAACCCATGTGGGCGATCACAACAATGCGAGAGCCGCAGATGACAGCACACCGGCAAGTAATGCCAATGGTGCAGCTACAGGTAGCGCGAGCGCGCTGCTCGTGCCCGGCGTGGGTAAAAAGTGCTTCGCGTCCTCTGCTTGCTCGGCGGCCGTTTCCTACACAAGTTACGACGCACGGGTCATCTATACGGTTCATGGGTAGGGGGAAGTGACGTCGAGACTTACCTTGAATGCGATGATACCGACCAAAATGCCGAGGACGAAGAAGCAAAAGGCGATGAGGAGCCAGATGACGCCCCACACTTTAGGCAGGGTGACAAAACGTTTCAGCATCGCAAAAAAAAAGCGTGAGGAAAAAAGGGGAGAAGGATTACCTTGGGAAGGGAAACACCCGCAGATCTTTGCGAACGCAGACGCGTCGGACGAGTTCACTTTGCGCGCGATGGTGTCATCTACATAGAGAAATACAATTAGCCGCTGACTCATTCCCCCCAAGATATCTGAACACCTACCAACGACATCCCAAAGGACGTACATGCACGACATAACGCCAATGAACAGTACCTACAACGCGCGATGAGCGGCAGGAGCAGTGTACGCGGTAAACGAAACTCACAAGGATAGCGCAGTGCTACACCGCCCTTGATGAACCAAAACAGGATGATCAAGCCAGACATGCCCAGCAACAGCACCCACGTCCTGGTCGCCAAAATCAGCCCGCCGACGCCACCCAAGAGGGAACGAACAAACGCACAGGAGATGCGGCGGGCCCACCAGAGCGTAAAGAGGAAAAAGACGGCGAGGACTAGGGTGGCAACCTTGCTGGCATCGGTGTCGAACCCGCACGCGATGAGCGCCGCGCCGATCAGGCCCGAACCGAGGTAGCCAGCGGGGAGCGTAAGCCAGGGGATCCCGCCGGACATAGTCGTCGCGCCGCCCTCGTCCGCTATCCGCACGGGTCAGCTAGCGTCGTTTATTACGGAAGGAGAAGGGACGCACGATCAAGCTCGATCGAGTGAATGTGCGCACAAGTGAGCACGCCCATGAATGCATGGCTCATCTGTATCCGCCCCAATAAGTCAGTCGCAAAGTCCACGACCCAAGGAAAACCCAACGACGGGTACAGTACCTCATGGAACCCGACCGTGAGCAACCTGCGAGGTAAAAGCAACGGTCACTCAGTTTTCTTTCAGAAGATGAGGGGAGAACGCACTTGAACGGGTAAACTAATTAATCATCGAAAACCCCAGCTAGTGAGCGAAAACGACAAGGAAATCGACAAAAGAGGGGCAACGAGACCTACTGATCAAGTTCAGATATGGAACATGCCTACCGGAACGTCGATGCGTACGTGCGTGTCGGCGCCAGTATCAGCACTTTTCTGAAGGAGAGAAGGGGGTAGGGACGCACCATAGGATACCGATGATGATGATATAGCAACCCGCGACGATGAGCGTTGTGCGCTGCGTCGCATTGGGGTTAAATCCGAGCTACGTGCGACTAGTTCGTGAGTGGTATCATAGTCGTGAGGGTATAACAAAGGCATCTGTAGTAGTCGAGGGGTGGGGTGGAATACTAATGAGAGAAGAAAACGACAAGGGTATTGAGAATCGCGGGATATTATACGCGGACGACCCAGGAATCGGCACGTGCAGAAAGCACTGCAGTGCAGTCCGCAGCAGGTTTACTGTAGGCTCGTGACCAGCCTGTATATGATAATCGATATACAGGCTGGTAAAGCTGGGTTTAAATTCATATAGCGTTCGTTTCCCACGTAATTCTGACCTGCCCTGAAGTAAGTCGGTCACGTTACTGCACCCGTAGATTAGGTCGCGCGTTCAATAAGGCGCGTCGCCCAGCGTCCGTAGTGGGCACATATTGAATATATGCGTTTCTCCTCCAATACTCTGTGGTTATGGACGCTAGTGAAGAATATAACCTGCAAGACATACGAAAATTCCCAAGACAAATGCTATACTGGGTCTATAACTCGCTTGTTCCTGAGGAGCGCCAACTCCCTGTGTCCTTTTGGCTGCAATACGATGAGGAACAACAGACTATTGGTCTTCGCGCCTCTTTATTACTCTGGGTTCACACCAAATATCAAGATCTTCCTAGAGAGTTCCAGCTGACTGCAACTATCGCAACTATGTCTGGTCAGGATTCTCTCATCGATGTTGGTACTGGGGCCGGGAAGACTCTCTGTATGGTCCTCCCATGCTTGCTCGCGCCAGATGATATGGCTATTATATTTTCGCCTCTCAAGCGGTTGCAAGCTGTTCAAGTTCTCACGTTTGCTCGCTATCAAATCAAGGCAATCGCGATCAATGAGGACACTCCGAGCGACCCTGATCTCTGGCAGGTCTGCGCGCGGACTGTTTATCTCGAAACTCAGTGATAACTAGGTTAACTGAAACTTTAGGATATCCGAACTGGCATGTATTCCGTCCTTATTGTGCAGCCGGAACAGCTCTGCGTGTCAAATGGTCATCTCCCTCGGCTCGCACGTCTTGTTGCAGAAGACCGACATTTTGTGAAGCTCATTCGGCGAGTGCACGTAGATGAGGCACATTTTATTTATACTGCTGGACTTAAACACTACGGGCTCCCTGCATTTCGATCAGCCTGGGCACGGATTGGTGAATTCCGTATCAAAATCGGAAACCAGGTGCCAGTGCAAGCGCTCTCTGGGACACAGCCCCCGCATATCAAGGCAGCGATAATAAAAAACTTACTCTTCGATGAATCTCAACTGTGCTCTGTCAAACTGACGAGTAATCGCCCCAATATTGTTTACGCGACTCATCCTATTGTTGGCAAACTTTCGGACTTCCGGAATCTGGACTTTCTTGTTCCTCAGCCTTACCATACTGGCTGGAGTCTACCTAAGACAGTGGTATTTCATGATAGCGTCGAGCAGGCTGCTGAGGCTGCCCTATACCATACTCGGCGACTTCCTGAGGGTTTACAGAAGCGAGGACTTGTCATGCACTATCACGGGGGCATGTCCAAGGAGTACCTGACGCAAGTTTACGAAGACTTCAGTGACCCGAATGGTCACTGTAGAATACTTCATGCGACCGAAGGCGCGTCGACGGTATGTATTTATTGTATATTCTCTTCGGTAACTAACGTTTGTGGATGCCGATAGGGACTTGATATCCCAGACATTGAAGTCGTTGTACAATATGGGATAACGCGCGAGGTACCCACAGCCCTTCAACGAGGTGGTCGGGGTGGACGCAGACCGACTGGCGCGGCAATTTTTCTGCTCATGTACGAGCCATGGGTGAAGTCAATTGATCCCGCCGCCGTTGAAGTCGACACAGCATCTGACCCGGACCACCCAAATGTTCCCAAGCTCACTGTCCACTCCACCAAGCAAGCACGTACAGGCATTGCGATGATTAAGATCATCCAGCGTGAGCAGGAGTGCCTCCGTCAGCTATTTGCAGATTATCTCAATGACACGTCACTTGATGGTACGTACCCGCTTTGTATAGATTTACATATGCTGATATTGGAACCCTTAGCACTTCACTTTACAACTGGGTGGTGTTGCAATCGACACCCCGGATCGAATTTCCAGTGGCAGCATTTCTTCAAGGGTCGTCTACTCTATCAAGACCCTGAAAGCTCGAAATTATATTATGGTGATGTTGGCGATCCTGACCGAGAAGAGATCCTTCCGCCGCGGCAAAAGAAACAGAAGGGAAGCATGAAGATCCGTGCAGCGAACGAACGCAAGCCATTAATATCTAGGCTCCTGGCCTGGCGCGCTGGTGCACATTCAAAAGACCCACTTGCGCCCGTGCGGCCGCCATATTTCATTATAGATGACCCGGAGATCAAGTTGCTCGCGAGGCTACACTCGTCTAATGTCGCGCGCCCAGAGCAAATTGTGGCTGCGTTGAACGAAACACAGGAGTGGCAAGATGAATGGTCTCACCAAGTTTTCGAGGTCATTCAGTCCTACGATCGCGAACTTGTTGACCGCCGCAAAGACGAAGCGGCTCGTCATACAGCCCGTCAGAAGAGAGTTAAATATGAGCAAGACCAAATCAAGTTTGCTGAGGCATCCAACGAGACCGCAGAGCGTGTACGACAGGAGGTTTTGAGGCGGCATATGAGAATGCTCTGATTGGGCCAGAAGCTCTATCAGACTGAGGGGCGAAGAATGCTCCTATTTGCTGTAGTTCTACTGGGTGTCGGGCCTCGAAACATCGTAGTAGATAATACATTTTATTCCACTCAGGTTATCAGGGATCGTCAGATTCGTCACTATCCTCTAAGTTAACTGTGAGGGAAATATGGGGAAGCGAATCCGGTTCCTCATCGTACTCCCGCCCTTCTACCATAGCACGTACCTTGCGGTTGAATGTAGTTAAGGAAGACGACCTGAGCTTTGTCTTGCCAACAGAAACGACATCAGGCACGGCATTAGCCTTCGCATTTCCAGGTCGATCTTCCGTGTACAAATGAAGCCTTTCTTCGTGTATCTTCTTAGCCACACGCCACACAAGGTGGTCTGTCCTGGGATCCTTATGTGTGGTACCCTGATATGCGGTATTCATGGTCAAGGTGACCTGCTTCTTAAGTTTCTTCAGAACATCCACGGAGGCTGAGATATTTCCGAGACGGTCCCATGTGGACTGAAGACCCTTTGCTTGCAAAAGGACCTTCAAAGGGTCAGATAGAGAAAATAACAACGCTCGAAATTACGCACCTTAAGCTCGCCAATCAAATGCTCGATATTGAGGTCTATTGGCATAGTGTGACCCGCGAGCCCCGATACATTCACTAACATATTGTCGCGCATGATATCCCTGTGTGAACCTCATCAGTCCGTATAGATGCCGGGGGTATGCAGACGACTTACGCGAACTCCGGTGTCCAGACGTGTTTCAGATTAAGAATAAAGTGCAAAATCTCAGTACAGTAATTGTTACCGCCCGCCCCACGAAACATCATCGCTAGCGTCGGCAACATATCTTCAATGCGACCGATATCACCGTCTGAGATTGCACGGACCAGCTCGGCCACGTAGAGGAGATCGTGAGTGAGTAGCCGGAGGTTTTGATGTGCCTTGTCCCTGCTTGGATCTGGCAACAACATTGTTGCCTCCGACGTTGCGTTGGGAAGCGCTCCAGCAAAATCAGTCTCAGAATCCGAGCCACTGCTTTCATAGTCCCCATACGGTATTTCATCATCGAGCGCTGTGGTCGGTGTTGCCATCGGTGTCGCATGCTTCATCAGAATGACACCAGCCATTCTGAGCAGATCTTCCGCCGATGGCTCTGTCGCAGCATACTCGCCAAGATCACAGTACCCACTCTCATGCCTCCATGCGTTCAGCAAGACACCATCTAGGATTTGCGTGAGAGCCGACAGGAGAGTATGGTAATCAGGGTGGTCGCCCCCGAGACGAGTCTTCTCAAGAAGCGCAAAGAAAAACGTCAGACTTCCAGTTTGATCAAGAGAACCACGGTGTATGTGCAGCAGCGCCCACACAAGATTAAGGCATAAATGAAAGAGTCCAAAGCCGAGCTGAAAGACTTCGCGCCGCGTCCAAGGGTTTTTGTCGCGAGCCCGGAGAATCTGACCAGAGCGTATTCGTGAATTCGTCAGCTGGTCATTGAAGGTTGGGATAGCATATTCGCAGAGATCTTCTGTAGTCCGTCTAAGCTGGTTAATATACACATCTTCGTGATAGAGCAAATTTCCGCGGACAGTTGCCTCTTCAATCGTTGTAGCTCGGAGTGGAAACTGTTCCGTTATATATCCGGGTGGCATTGGGCGACGAGGGGAGTGCTGGAGTGCTGGATCCGTAGCATATGATTGGAACTTGGGACAGTACTTCGGTAGCACGCGAATGATAACAACCTTAAGCTGGAAGTAAAATGACTTGAGCTGCAGTGGTGACGGACGAATATCGTTGCGATACTCAAGGCCCTTCGTATCCCTGAAGCGCTCCAGTATAGGCGCAAGCCGCATGTGTTCAGGATTGCCATTGCGGACCGGGTAAAGGACACCAAAAGTCCCTGAAGTCACTTTGGCAGGTCCAGAGGATCCGCGCTGCTCAACGAATATTGATGTGCTAATCTGGACATTGTCATAGCAGAAGACGTGAATCCCGGAGCCAACCCTCATTGCCATTTTCATACAGTGATCTGCGAGAGAAGCGATGTTCTTTAAGACCGTTGGATAGCACATAGAGAGGCCACATCGATGCAGCGCATCAATAGTCTGCCGTGAACACCCAGAGCTCCAGAGAAAGAGACCGAACTGAGCAGGAAAGCCAAGCGCGTGGCTCGAACGTTGGTAAGACAACTGTTTCACTATAACGTTGCACATCTATGTTGTAGAATATCAGTATTCGGTACTACGTCAGACAGAGCGCAACCCATACAGCTTCGGGATGTTTTTTTTTATTCTTATCTCTGGCCCGAGATGTCTCTGCCGCTCTGAGGAGGACCCCAGTCAAAAAGGGTGCTCGCTTACGAACGTCCTCAACTGTCCATGACTTGATGAAATCCGGAGTGATGGCAGAGACACCGGGCAGAAGCTCCCCCTTAGTCACAGAGTCCATTTCTTTGTCGACAACCTCGCATACAATCTCCAGCGCGTGTGGTTGCATCCATAACCAAAGTTTTTGTTTACCAGAATCAGCTGTGAGAATAGAGTCGAGGATTTTTGCGAGCTTCTGGTTGCCGACTTTGTAAAGCTCGTTCCGATATCCAGCGTATTCAACATTGTTGTCATTCAGGACCTCTAGGATGAGGTCAAACGGACTCAACCGCCCGTCTTTAAGCAAGCCAAGGGCTTTCCCGATCCTTTCAGCCCGTGACATCCTTGAAGGGAGGGATCCGATATCCCTTCTTGCTATGGACGGATCAGACGAGGATCTAGAGCTACACAAAAGGGGTTTATTGGGGTCCAGGTCGGGTACAGAACAAGCCGACATAATACCCGCGTCCACACGACTTCTCGACTGATTCCTCCCACTGCGCGTGGCCCCTTCTTGCTGCCCATCCACGTGTGATGGCCCTAAGCTAGAACTAGACACCGTAGGGAACTGAACTGAGACTCCAGAAAGAGGCTGACTTGTCGCGCCAACGTCCAAATGGCGGTCCTCGGCAAGAGCTGTACCAGAGAGTCTGGGAGTTGAAGGCGGTGCAAATGATGAAGTTTGGCCCTCAAACCCAGAAGCTGGCCGCCTCGGAGTAACGCGCCTGGGTTTAGAAGTTGCCGAGGCTAGAATATCTATAGATGAGCGAGGCAGCATAGCAAGAGCGTCACGGTGCACTGAGGCTGTATGCCAGTGGGCACACGCAGAAGTTCAGATCGTTCAGAGATTGTGTCATTACCATTTTTGGACGCGCGACTTACTTCAGGGCAGGTCAAACTACGTGGGAAACGAACGCTATAGGAATTTAAACCCAGCTTTACCGGTCTGTATATCGCAGGTTTACCTTCATATACAGACGGTCACCGGTCTAAACAAATCCTACAAAAAGGTCGCTCGGGCCCTTGGGTGTAACGTGACGCGTGACCCGAGCTCGGCGGGACGTAAATGTCATTGCCCCAATTCCAGCCAATGCCGTGGGCATCGCAGGACGGCGCATTTTATTTGGGACCGGATTTACTGTTGGGTCGCAGCCTGAGAGTCTTTCAGCGCGTCGGCAGGAACAACGGAGAATCGCTCCCGTCCGAATAGTTTTTCCGAAGTCGCAAAATCGGTGGCACGCAACATGAGAAAGGACAGGAACCGCTGTTGTCCAATGCATCAGAATTCCAGGGAGCTCATGTGTTGGGGACACTGGCGCACACATACGGTCGTGCTCGTCCAATTTCGTCGGTCCCATCAAAATCGCACCTTGTAGAAACTCTCCGAGCCAGTGTCCTTATTACGGGCAATATACTCAGGCGTCACGGTATCGCACGTGTATTCGGAAGCTGCACGAGAATGCCTAGAAAAGGAGCAGCACGGGGACGAATTGCGTTAGCATGACACTCTGCATGGCTGGTATGAGGTCGGCAGGGGAAGGGATGACGCTATCGGGGAGCAACCTTTCAGGAATTGTACCGTTGAGGCTGGACTAAATGAGAGACAGTTCGCTGGTTGGATATTTTCCGACTCATCAGTAAAATCACACCCCCTTCCCCTTCCCCTTCAACGCGCTTCCTCTTTTCCGCCCCTTCTAAGTACCTTCTTTGGGCCTTTCAGATCACCATTGGACCTTTTAGCGCTTCCCGAGCTTCTCAGATTTTATGCTATATTAGAGGGTTGTAAATTAAAACGCGATCTCGTGTGCATGGTGATCTGCATATTTATTCACAAAAAAACATTTGAAAGAATCTAACGATGTCAAGTAATCGACTTTTGGGCTCGAAGGAAGGAAATGGGGCCCAGCTACTCCAATTAAGTGGGCCCCGCGAAGTATGCTATCAAGGTGAATAACTTCGAGGAAGCGTCTTTGACGAGGGAGATAGTCTGGTTTAACGACCCACAGTCCTGTTTCGTCATCCGGGGTATCGCCAACAGCGGAGAACCAGTGCACCAGCGCACAGGGATAGTCGATGCCATCGTATCTAAAAGAAAAAAAAAGAAACACGCGTGCCACGAGAAGCCCCTTGAATCCAGGCGCATCTGGTGAATCGGCGTTACCGACGAAGACACAATCGTGTCGGGGGCGACCACCATACCAGGACTGCGCTGACCGGATTCGCTCGTGGTGCATCCCCTTGAGGCTAGACATGTCACTAGGTGCATAATAGACCACGCGTGCGGAATTATAGACATATATATTCTCCGTGATGAGTGGCAAGTTGTCGATGGGCGCCTCCGCAACTGGAGTTGGCGAGTCGGGTTTTAAGATCCCAAAAATGAAACGGCGCACGAGGAGAGGCAGTTCGGGTTGCCTGATCTTGTGTGCGAGTCGGTTGAGTTCTCGTGGCAGGCCTCGCACTAGGGGATGAAACTCATCCCTCAGAAGCAAAAGAGGTGGGATCTGAACACGTACCATATGTCTTTGCAAGCTTTATCTCCGCAATTGTGTCTGAGTTTTCATCTGGTCCATGGTCGCCGATCGCGGTGCCACCCTCATGGCCAGGTGGTGGGGCTTGCGGGTCAGAGGCAAGATTGGGTTGGGTGGCTTGCCTTTCCGAGTCATGGGTTAAGATATTAGCTAGGCTTTCACTCGTAGAATTGGGGCCGTTAAGCAGCCCTCGAGTTTTCATGTTGGAGCGAGCCGCAGCAATCTTGTCAATACGCTGGTTGCTGATGAGCATCTGGCCCAAGGGCTTGTTCCTATTCGAGCGCCGATAGGGTTTTTTGACCGCTTTGATGTGTTTTGACTCCGTAATCGAGGAACACAGTCCATTTGGGGCACCAAATTGAGTTATTGCGAGGACGTAGTGTGTTAACGAGTGTTGTCGTGGAAGTGAAAAACCGTCGGGGCGAACACCAAGCTCTTGGAAGATTTCTCGGGACGAATGAAAGTGGTCCAGAGTGTTCTTTATTTGTGTCAAGGCCGACTCATCAATCACGTTGCGTCGAACGAGATAACAGAATTCGATAAGAGTGGCAACCGCTCTCACCATTACTGGGGGAACGTGACCAGCGATAGCAGGTAAATATACCTTTGGGAACCCAGTATCAGCACCGTCATCGGGGGACAGCACACGTGGACGCACCTTCATCAGCCCCTTTGAGTCATTTCCGGTCCACTGTTTGAACCCACGCCCCTCATGGAAATGGCGAAGTCCGGGGAACGATGGAACGGCAGCGATCCTCCTGTCGATATCAGCAAGGATCCTTTCTGCTTGACCCTTGCGATGCGAATACCAGATGTATTCCTCCACCCAGTCAACCAGGTGGTCCTTGAACGTGCCCTTGATGATTTGATGTAGGAGATCCGGCGAAAGGAGGTCATGAATATCTGCGCGTGGAAAAACCATTGTAAATGGCTGACATGACAAAGACATGTTAGACGTGACGAAACCAGCGAGGATATAATACCGCGCACCTGAAGTTCCCCTACAATCCCATAATCGTCCCAAAGTTCTTGCAGCGTGATTGTCCCAGAACTCAAAAGAGTGTTGGTGTGAAGATGCGAACGCGGACCTCCAACTTCTCCATCAAGGTCGTGGTATGGGGCGGTGCACCTGAGTGAAAGGAACAAATGAGTTGGGTACTTCGAGAGAGGAAAGGAACCCAACTTTGGGCACCAGTTTTGTACGATGCAGGCGAGGAGAGCTTGTTCTGGGTAATCGGCAATGTATGGTCCAAGGCCATAGATGATACGCCGGAAGTGTCCATCACAGCAACGCGTGACCCGGGGTGTCGACATATATGGGTGAAGCGAGGAAAGAATGTGCACCAGTGATGAGTGGAACAGTTGCCGACGGAACTTGCGATAATCAGTTTTGTCTGCATATTCTTTCGAAGCTAAGTATATTTGTGAGCAATGGTCTCGTTTGACAGACGGCAGCTTACTCTTTGGTATTGAGAGAAATCCTATGAGTGAGACCGCGTTTCGATGTGCACGTCGCACTGTATTATGTACATTTCCCAGGGACGCGTAGAGTGGGTAGAATTCGTTGTGTCCGGTGGCGACTGAAACGGTTGTCTTGTCACTCCCAAGGATTATGGGAGCGAACATCGCACCGTGCGTGGACTCGTCCTTTGCAATTTCGTCCTAATATCGGTGTTAATCCCCTCCGCGTCTACGAGAGACAGATGTACATACCGCCTGATCCCAGGCCCAGTTTCCAGACATCAAGTCCTCATATTGACGCTTGCCTCGGAAATAAACACGCTTTGGAGAGAAGTCCATCATGCCATCGAACTCGGGGTTGCCGATTTGAGCCTCAATGACTTGAAGTGGATCCCTAAACCATATCTCATACAAGTCGTTCATCCATGGAGGTATCGGTAGGCCGTTTTGAGGGCGCGGACCATTGTATGCGATAGAGAAGCTGTTCCATGCGATGTCACCTTGCTTGATTGCATCGATCAGCGAGTACATCTCATGGTGACCCGTGAATGGGGGCGGCCCATTGTTGAGTGCAGCAAACATGTTCATAAGCTTGTCTATTTGGCCCGCTGACATCTCCACATGGACGTAGAGTAGCTCCGCGAGCTCAAATTCAGCACGGCTGGAAAATGGTGAGTAATCACCGTTGGCGTGGTCTTCTGGTGGTGGCGGCGGCGGAGAACCAGGGTTGAGGTCATCCCCATCCACGTCGCATGGTGTTCCTGTAGATGGTCTTGATAACCGACACTAAGAGTTAGAAAACCACACACTCACCGTCCAAGATGTGGTGTTTCTGCGTGTAAAGTCCATGTCGATGATCAAGCTGGGGAAGCAGATTGACGGGCTGTGCGTCCGGGTGTGTGTCGATACCTTCGGGTGGGGCGTCCTCGATTGCGTTTTGAGTCAAGTCGTCATCAGGAGTGTGCTGACGGGGGAGAGTGTGCCGAGGGCGGAGAGCATCTGGCACAACGTGCAAAGCTGTTTGATGACGCTTCAAGGCAGACTCTGACTTGAATGTCCTTGGGCACCCTGGGACGCTGCAGCTGAATACAGCAGGGCGAAAGGTTCGGTGTCGGTGGGGCGCTGACATGCAGCCTGAGCTATGGACAAGCTTCTGCAACACAACTCGGCATGTGCACAATGGTATATGCACGAGTTTGGCAGATCCCGGCGATGGAGAGCCTAGTAAACGAGTAGATAACTCAGTATGATGCAACGGGTTTAGTTAAGGAGAAGTACCCGAGCAATTACACCACGAAATGAGGAGCGAGCTCTGTTTGAATGATGGACGTACATGAAAATTGGCCAAGGTACTGCAAAAATATCCCTCTCGAGAAGGGTAGTTAGAAGGTGTACGCAGAACATATGAATTCTTGCAGGTATTCCAATGCGATCCTTGCGTCAAGAGCCTGAGAGTAGTACTTAGTAGGTTGTCGAGATAGCGATAGAAACAGTTTGTCCAGAGGTGGATGATGTTGTATTTCTTGGGTATATCACGCAAAGCAAGCTCCGTGTGACCGGTAACCTGGCTGATGTACCGCAAACCTTTTCCTCTCGAGAAGGGCAGTGTAGAGATCGCGATTGACCGAATCGTACTTAGCGGGTCTGAGGTCGGATATGTCCCATTGGACTTTTAGTTTATCGTGAAACCAGGAGTTTTCATCCGGCGCCGAGGAAGCCGCTGAGACAATATCGTCAATGTGGACCGCGAAGAGTATACTAACTCCAGAGGGCATTTGGCGACGATACACGCACCATTCGCACGGGAGTCGTTCAAAGCCTCATTGTGTTAAGTAGAAGATGTATGTGTAATATATGAATTCTTGCAGGTATTCCAATGCGACCCTTCTTAAATTCTCGAGGAGGCGATAGAAATTTTTTGTCTATAGGCAGACAACGAGTCAACGACATTAGGAAAAACTAGATTACCGACGGTAAGACAAATCACGTAATGCTTAATGGAGTTTGTACAAGAGTTTGTAAGCAAGGGAGTGACGGGATCCAAAGGATAGTAGGGTCAAAAGGAAAGTAGAAAATGAGTGGGCCGAGACGGGATTCAAAGGATAGTAAGGTCAAAAGGAAAGTAGAAAATGAGTGGGCTGAGACGAGAGTGTGCAAGACACTTAGACACCGTGACGGCCAATGAGGTATGCAGGGGGGGGTCGGCAAGGCACTAAAGGTGAAACGAAAGTCAGAATTTGTAAAGTAGAAAAAAAGAGAGATTGCACCTTTAGATCAAGTAGCAAGAGCTATTCACTCTTGTGATGGGAGCGGCCAGCGACGAGTGTGTGTACAAGTTTGCGCGATTGTGATGCTATTGAGCAAAGGAATGACCGGGCATTGAAGCGCAATTTTCGACCTTTCTGACGCTGCGAAAGCTGACGCCGCGGAATAGGAGGGAAGCTGAAACGTGGGTCGAAGTCGAGAGCGGGGCGAAATTTCGGTTGCGTTTGATGGGGGTCTTCATCGTCGTCGAAGTAAAAAGGCATTCTGCAGTGCCAGTGATGGACAAGTGATGAACGTTCGATGAACCGCTGAAGTGATGAGAGGACGACTGGGCGGCGGCGCCGAGGTGAGCAATACTGTAATGCGGGATGTACTACTACGGGCATTTCAATTTCACGATGATTCACTGTCCGCCAAAGCGGCCAAACTCAGGAACTGATGATAGTCCGTTGATAGATGCCATAGCAATCAACGGATGGTTGGAAAATGTTTCCGGGTCTCCTCTCAAGAAAGGTGGTGTAGAAGGTGTATGCGTAATAGCAACACAATCCTTGGTGAGAGTGGGGATCGTCACGGGTACGGGTACCGCGGGTACATGCCAGTGCTCTTTCTCTGCTATCCCATGCCATGATCTTGCCAACAGACATCGGCGACAACAATAATACGGTCAACACCCCCCTTCGCAAACAGCTCAGAAGCCCGGAGCGGCTGCACATCCTGTGCCTCGGGCCGGCCATTAGCACGACACAGATCGGCTCCGTCACTCATGCGCAGAGACAGATTCCACGATGATGATTCAAACAGGGCAGTCTCAGCGATGACAATCGCAACCGCGAGCACGCTGTACGATGACCTGCGACCGGTCACCCAGTTTGGCACGCTCGGTAGCGCACTGAAGGAGCTCGCACTTGTACTCGCGCCTGACGTGGGCGTGCGCACGCGCGGGCGGCTGTTGGCCAAATACGGGCACAGGGCTCGAAGTACTCGAACTGTCTCTCGAGGGCACTTCAGATGAGGTACGCGTCTACTGTCCGCCTCGGCTCTGGTTTTGATTAATTGGTACTAGGTCTCGCTGCAAGCACTGCACATGTAGGTCAGCTCACTGTTGCCGGACATGCAGGCGCTTCGCACGCTCCGCCTACGGGCTACGCTGGTGAGCGGGGCAGCGACAACCACCGCGACAACAACGGCAACAACAATGACTGCGACGACTGCGACGATAGCGATGACTGCGATGACAACAACGACTGTGCTGATGATGATGACGACTGCAACTGAGAGGCAGATCCTATAGCTTTCTTTTTCCTCATTTATTACAGTAATAGATATACTGGATGGGAAGCTTACTTTGATGATCATCTTGCTCTCTTACACTCTTTGTCCATTGCCCGTTATTGTGCTTGCTCAACCCTCCCTTGTCGTATTCCCAACCAATGGACACAGCGGCAGCCGCTACCTCCTACCACTCAAAGACAGGCCATGTAAGCTGAATCTATAAACCCAACGCGAGTACCCGTCAAATCCGTCAAACCCGCTACCTGCCAACATACCCGTTTGTACCCATACCCGTACCCGTGGTCGGTCGCAGGTACGGGTGTCAGCGGGTACGGGTAGACAGTGATCGACAAGCGGGTCAATCCCTAGTTGAGAGAGTACCGCCTTAAGTTCTCAATGAGGCGAATGAAACCATTTGTCCAGACAGACAATGATATTTCTCGGAGTACTATTATGAGAACGGAGGTATACATCATGATGCCAGCCGATACTAGCTCGAATGTGGCGGCCAGCTAGCTTGAAATGTGGAAGCGAGGTCCTGTACTAGCCATAATGGAGGACCCAAAACAGCGGGGTTGTTGAACGGATGAAAAACTCACCGTTAAGAGTGTCGCCATATTGACCTGTAGTTTTCGACCTGCTCCTCCTGCTCCTCCTTGACTGGACAATGGCAGGTAAGACGCCCCTTCCACGTGGTACTGGCATGGCACTCCGGGCACGACAGAAAGAGTCTCAGAAGCATCCTGGCAAACCGGATCTGCCACGTCAAAAGCGACCGTCAAGCGTTGTCCAAGCTGAGAAAGCTGAAAAAGCCCGCGTACAAACCGAGAGGGAAGAGACGCGTGGACAGAGCATCCAGGAAGCTGCCGACATCGAGGTCCATATGGAAGAACAGAGGAAAGAGAAGCTCGCAAATGCCCATCATCCCCTTCCCAGCACACAGAAGAAAATTCCACGTCCAAGTAGCAAGGTTCCACAAGCGTCTAAGGGAGCAATAAGTAAGTAATCATCCTTTCGGAAAAAAGTCACTAACCACACACACACACAGGTTCAGACAATGTCGCTCAGGGTGAGGTGCTCGGTGACGGCGGCAAAGAAGATGTCTCAGATGGGAAAAATACTGTGGAAAGTGAGGACGAAGAATCCGGCGACATCTTGGACGAGTCCGAGTCCGATCTTGGGAAAGAATCTGCAAAGGAGCGTGCAAAGAAGAAGAAGAAGAAGAAACCTGAGCGAGGGGATCTCCGGGCAGCTGTCCAGGCTGCACAAGGCAAGGATGTTCGAGATGGAGACCTGAAACGCAAAGCGGGCTCAAGCGTTGACGCAGAGGTGTTGTGAGTGCCCAGCAAACGATAGAAATATAAGCTAACATGTACCGGGCCTGTTATCTCTCAGCCACACACAGAAAAAATACAAGAAGGCGAACACAGGGCTCTATGACGACTGGTCCAAGAGAGCACAGCCCGAGAGTCCGGGAGAGGACGACGTCGAGGGTGATGTTGACATACCAATTCTGGACACTACTGATCAATCCCGATCTCATTCTGTTGTGTCATTCTCAAGCTCAAGTCGTCCGACTACGTCCATGTTCAATTCAGATGACAATGATGAGGGAGGAATCTCTGACAATGCTGGTGAGGTATCTGAGCGCAGGGACCTGGTAGGGAAACCCATGCGCCCCAGCACGCCCAAGACCAGCCATTATGGGGGAAGTCGTGGATTAAAGCTCGGAGAGGGGACAGTACGTGTCAAATACAGGTGGACTCCATGCGGGGATGCGCAATGACTTTTTTTGTGTGTCATCGACAGCTCACCCGCGTCATCTCCACGACTTCTGTTCCCACATTCATCAAGCCGGTCACAAGTTCCCTCGTAGCACTGACGCGGCGCAAGAAGGGCGATATCCGACTCGGTCATCTCTCTACTCACCTTCAGACCACTTTCATCGAAGATTTCACACCACGCCTCTATGACCTTTTTGGGACACTCAAGGCGTGGGAGCAACCCACGGGAGCTGACCTTCAGAGGCTTTGGAAGAGGGTATTCCCCCATGAGAAAGGCCTCGATTTTGAGACGGGTGACGGCGTCATTGTCCTCAAGTTGGTGCGCGAAGTATTATGATTGTTACGTGTGAATTTCTGACTTACATTTAACCTTTGAACAGATCGAAGACCGCCTTTCCCACTGGAGGAAGAAGTTCGGCGAGCGCGGATTAGAAGCGCTTGAAGAGATCACTTTCAACGACCTCCCCGAGAACGACACAACGCACCGACAATGGTGGTGCCAGTGGGCCTTGTCCGGTGACGACAACAGCTGCCGTCCTTTCTACTATTCGACATATGAGGAGCCGGACCTGGAAGTGGAGGGCTCCAAGCTCACAGTCAAGGTTCGTTCTAGTTATTTCTCATGGCTGCTCCGTCTCTTACTTACCTGTTCACCTTGACAGGGTATTTTCCAGTCTCCGCTTATCGCCGCCATTCTTGGAACACATATGGCGTGCGTTTACCCAATCCGTGATGAGGATCGCCTTGACAGGAAGCCCGTTGGCGCCCTCGTTCACTCCATCCAAGCTGTAAGTTACCTTGCGTTTTTTTATTTCCGACCCATTGATGTTGTTTTTTTTGACCGGTAGGCGAAGCGTGCTATCTCCTGGTGGGAAACCGGAGAACTGGTAAAACCAAAGAGGCCGCTCAACGAGTATTCGAAGGCAAACTGGGGGGACCATGTGGAGATCCGGGAAGGTCACACGGTTCACATCTCTTCAACATCTGACCTTGTCGCCATCGTCTCGAAATTGAAAGACAAACAATGGGACAAGATTCTGAAGGCAGCGCTGTTGAGTGCAAAGCACAAGAAGAAGTCAGCAGTCGTTGCCTCCGAACCACAGCAACCGCAACCGTTCACTGCCCAGGTTGAGCCGAGGGACGATGACTCGGATCTCGCAGAGGAGGACGGGCCCGGGAGTCCTGGCTCTATATGAGCCCGTAATAGTTTAATTTTGTTTGGGTAGTAGTGTTAATGTCAATACCCCACGCTTTTGCAACCACTTTTTGACCATTGTTTTGACCCGGCGCCCCCGAACAACCCTTTTGTGCGACTTCCAAAACGCTTCTGCAACCACTTTTTACCCACTTTTTGACTTGAACAACCCTTTTGCGTGACTTCCAAGACGCTCTTTGTACTCTTTCAAATGACCTTCTAAGTAGCTTTTCGGGCATCTGTGAACAGGTCGATGTCCCTTTAGCAGGGCTTTGGAAGGTGAATACCCTTCCTGCGGCCCTTCGGAAGATTTAGGCCATGCCTGCCGGAAGCGAAAACCCCTTCCCAGCTTCTGCCGCTTTTGCCACTTCCAGAAGCTGAGAAGGGCCAAAAAAAGCGACATGTATTTTTTCTGATGCGAAAGGAAGTTGTTAGGGAGAAAACACATCTTGATGAGAACTGTCCAAGGAAAACAACAAGGTGCTCAACAATGGGAATGGAATGGCGGCGCAAGTCCGAGTAGGTCTGTTAGGCATGAAGCTTATAGGATCTATCGACTAGCAGGCCAGTCAATTATGTGGAGGAGGTAACTAACGATGCTCTCTCGTGATAGACGTGAACCTGAATTTCTGGTGAGTGAAGAGCTCCCTCCACAAGCACCAGCTGAGAACCCTGATAGGATATCGATATCTCCACGCAACCGAGTAGCTTACGAGCAGGAAATGGTGTAGTCTCTCCCTGATCGTTACGGCCCTATCATTAGTTCGGGAGAGCGCGGTTCGGATACGGCCCATCTACTTCAGCGCCGTTTCTGAACATCATCGGAGGGCATGGCAATATTCACGAGTATGTCACGGTCCAGGGCCGAATATCGTCAACTACTTCGGGCGACATGCAACTACAAATGAAACCTTAAGAAGCTCAACAGATACTTGGACGTCAGAAGGATGATCGACGAGCGCTGAGCGCTAAGTGCTTACTGTAAACGCAAATATGGCAAACGTCAAACCGATAACTTGAAGGTTATAGTAAACAACCGTGCTCTCTTCAACATTCAACGTATCCAACCCACTCATCTTGTCCAATGGTTGCATGCCAATGGTATACGGGCATGGGGTGGGTGGAAGTAGCTATGTTGAATAAGTACGTACAAATCCGCCGTATAAGGGTGTTGTGCTATTCGTGCGAGATCATCGATCATCATAGGCACCGGCACATTCTCGGTGGCGGTGAGGTGATAAGATGGAGCTAGGCCAAGGAGTGTAGTCCGTTTGCGCCGTTTTTGACGCACCGAACTAGGTGTTGGATGTCGTTCGCCTAACTCAGACAAAGGGAACATTCCAGTGATCTATGTACTACAGACGTCGGAGGTGGGGAACATATGATACTTGTACATGATGTGGCAGGCCACGCGCCGGAACCGAGAGCCATCGAGTCAAACCACACACACATAACCATCTAGGAAAGAACGTCCCCCCTTACAGACATCCATATTCGCGTGGACGAATAGGATGGGAGCTGTGTCACGACGGCCTACGCAAATCCCGGTAACTTTGGATGAAGCATATTCCCTAGGACACCTTGCTGGCTCTGCTCAAAAATCACGATATATGAGTAAAGTTACCACGACTGAAGGCGCAGGACGCTTACTGTGGCATTTGGCATTAGATTGGATAGCGGATTGACGCTGTCCAGAGCATGGGCAAGTTTCGTGGCGCCATCGGTCATCGCAGCCTGCGTAGCCCCTATCGCGGCAACAGGATTAGTGACCGACTGAATGGCAGCACCTGCGATTGCATTGGTGTTCCCAACTGCTGCTTGAATACCCTTGGTGGCGTCACCCACGAGGTGAGTAGCCCCATTGATCCCTTGAGTCACGGTGTTGGTGGCACCTCCTGCGAGTCCGGCGATACCACCCACGACAGCGCCGGCGCCGGCGGTGGCCCCACCCACGAGGGCGGTGGCCCCACCTGCAAGGGCGGCAGTCCCGCCCATGGCGATCCCACCGACAGCGCCAAGCCCACCGATCATACTTTGGGGCAAGAGCCAAGTGATGGTGCTCATCGTTAATAGACCATCCTTATAGAGCTTGAAGGCTATCGTAATCATCGAGGGTAGTTGTGGGAGAAACCTCCGAAGTGTGAGTTCATAAAAGGCGACGATGGGAGGTATGCCAAGGAGCTAGTGCGAAATGTAAGAATGTATGGAAGAAGGTGTGGCAGCGAAGGCATACGAGAAAACCCCAGATGAAGGACGGTACGAACCCCCGCACAAATGAGAGAAAGCGAAGCAGGATGGCAAAAATGAGCTGCTTGAAAGACGCATCCCAGACAATGGGAGGCTTTGGCGTGGCCCAATCAAGGGCCCCTCCGGATAGTAGGTCAGGTGTATGCGATAGTAAGCCAGTGGCCTGTGATAGCAGGCCGGAGGGTTGGGATCCCTCAGTGGGTTTTTGATTAAAGAGGCTTGTCGGGAACATTCCGCCTGCTGATACCGTGTTCGTAACCTTGTGACGAAAGGAACATCAGAAACACGAATTCCAGCTTGACGAAGCACGAGGAACATACAGTACTTAATCCCGAGAACAGGTTAGACATGGCTCAAAGGATGAAGATGAAGTTGCGGCCACGGGCCCCAACTGCGACTGGCGCTTGCAAGCCTTTTATCGTCAGTTCGCGACAGGTGAGCGAGTAACTGCATTCCAAGAGGTGCTGACACCGCACGCGGCGCTCATTTATTTGATACGCAGGGAAGCTGTGAGAATGAGCGAAATCACGAGGAGAATGTTATTGACCTGAGGTGTATCGATTCCGAGCAATAGAACGTAGAAAGGTCGGCTTACCTTCCGGCACTGACCATTGGACGTGGCCCGAACATCGGAAGATTGGTCGTAACTCTGTCATGAGGGTCTAACCATATGCGGTGTGACGTTAGCATTGGAGAAACGCGGGACGCATTGATTCAGCGTGTCATCGACCGAAACTCATGGAGATCAAAGAAATAAAATGCACGCGAAGTAAGTAACTCTCAGTCCTTGCCCCTGGGGGTGGAAGCCATGAGTGCGCGTTCTCTAGAGTGATGTAAGTGTGAGTAGTGTGAGTATCCGCACCCACAAAGCTCGGCGTAACCACCCAGTTTCGTTTCTTCTGTCGCGCGTGGCGTGTTTCGGGGTTCATAAAGGGACTATGAACATTCACGATGCAACACGCGCTGATGAGCTCCGAATAAACAGTAAATGGATTAGAGTCCCGAATCGGGATATAAACGGCCATGTGCCTTCGATTCGGGGTCCTGCTCGCTCCCGGCACATACGTCTGCCCATACCATCGTCATACAAGGCTAGCGCGCCAAACTTCGCAGTATTTGCGGCAAGTTGTTATTCATTAAAAACATGAGGGGGACGACCAGAGGGGCCGAGTCTAAACCTTGCCAGTGATCCAGGAGTTCCCCCTCACCCTAGTTTATCGGTTGTAGTTGTCTTGTCCATGTTCTGCCTTCACTACACGCTCCGAATTGCTAGTGTGTACCATATAATCTAGTGGTCGATTGCTTAGCGATTGAGCGCATATTCAGCTGAGGCGCCTGAGTATGGTATCCAGAGAAGTACATGGATCAGAGCCGCTTCTCTAAATGCGGATTACATAATACACACCATATACTGTACTACACTGTATGCCGTGTACGTATAGGGCTTATCATTTACTACGTGCCACTGGGTATTGCAAATCTCGAATTTTTTTGTGAAGCCTTCTGTGCCATCTGGTGTGGCTTTGTCATCCCACCCGAGATCCCACTTGTCACTGCGCTGCGCCTGCGGCGCCTTGCTTCTCATGTGTAGACTCATCACAACGGGTCACTTCGTCGAAGTAACGCTCGTCCCTCGGAAATCATGCTTCCATGGGGCGCTACGGTACAGTTATCAGCCCCTGTTTTCAGTGGTGCAATGGTTCCCGCTGTGATCGGTTGTTCTAAAGAGTTTACCGTAGTTTTGTACTCGGCGACAACCTTCTTCCTCTGAGTCGGATCCAAGCCTAGTACCCAAACAATTTCCCAGTCATCTTAGCACTCGCAGCTGTGGTTTCCCCAATACTGCGCGTTTTCTCAGGATCACAAGCGGTTTCGTGGACAATCATGGAAGCGAGGCACTGGTGCGGTTGGCCAACTTGAAGAAAGACTGCGAGGCGTCTTCAACTTGAATCAGATTATCACGATTACAGTCAGCGCTAACTTAAGTTGCGCGCAGCACACGACGAACGCACCGCCGCGGGACCCTATGGGTTATTTTTTTGAAATAGATACACCAGATTGTATCCGCACCTGATCAAATGTTCCCTCAAGGCTCAAGCTGTCTGGCGTGGGAGAGCACGTGGCTTCCCAAAGCAGAGGACAAACGCAGTAACGATTTATTACTACCTATCCATTCTAATGACAATCAGAACGACCCCAAAACAAAGTAGGGACCATGTAATTTGTAGAACGACGAATCTGTGGGAAAACTGAGATATAGGAATCAAGTCTATTCATTAGTCGAGAAAACATCCGCGAAGGTGCGAGCAAGCTTCCGGTTTTTTCGATATTCTGGCGCAAGAAATCACTCGGGATCTGTCAACTTCAGCGGTTTCTCGGTTTCTGCTTGTGCAGCCTTTGAACCAATCAGCGTCGGGAGCGACAGGTCATGTGGTGTTCTTACCTTTACTTGTTCGAGGGCTGCATCCAGGTTACCAGGAGAAAAGGTCATAATTTCTTTCAATGCAGTTTCAAGCTTCGAGCGATTGGTGTTTACCTGTGACGAGGGATCACCACTGCCATTCCCTGCTGGCCCATTGGTTCCGTTAAGAATCGCGTCTAATTCCGAGTCGACATTCAGGGTCTCATTTTTCCCGATTGGACCCGCGCCTTTGTAGGGGCCGGCGGTGATGCTCGTGAAGGTAGGGAACTTGATGCCTCCTGGGAAGAGGGCAGACAACGTCCCCCAGATGGAAGGCAACCATGGGAACCTCTCCCTGACTCGACGCTCGTAGAAATTGATGGACAGTCTGAGCGGCAGAGTCTGTCGTAACAAGTCTGAGTGGGCTTTCTCGAGTGGAACTCGTGCACTTACAAATAATCTCCAAACTATGACTCTGAAGAATTTAAACATAGTCATGAACCAGCTCAGTGGTATCAAGATGATAAACTTGAGATGTTCGAAAAAATCGCTGAATTCCCCGCTAAAATTCTTCAGACGCTGCGAAATCGACGTGTCGGACTTGAAGATATTGATATTGATATCTGGAAGCGGGGGACTCTGGGAGCGAGAGGTTAGACAAGCAGATAGACGGTACCGGTGATTACAGACTACGTACCGATCCATTTGATTGTGCAGACATGGTAGTAGATGAAGGAGGTTCTGTGGGGGAGTGTATCCCTAGTGGCAAGATGCTATCGTGCAGACGATTGTGTGCACTGTTAAAGACCTTTTTAAGCTCGGTTGTGACCACAGCCATCAATACCTGCCACCCCCTTTGGCGCGCGTTTTTATTTCGATTTAGTAGAGGAAATCACGTTGGGAAGCCTCTACACGAATCGGTGAATACACGTGCTTTGTTCCCACCGAGACACGATGTTGTCCAGATCGAGGGTGATGTGACGGTCGAATCCGCATCTACGCCCGAGGAATGCAGTAGTTATCGTGATTCCGCCCCTGATGCCTGTAAAGAACCGAAACCAGGTTCATGTAGCAAAGACATTTCCGTCATTACTATTAGGTCCTAGCCTGGGGCCCGAGCGAGAAATGCATCGCTCGTATGGAACCCTGCCGAGCTGCCAACAGAAAGTGGGAGTTAAACCTATGCGCTGACATGTGAAAAGAAGAGTCTTCCGAACAAGAATGATAGAGGAATGGTTTCGTCGCGCCACTTCGATGATGGAGTCATGGGAATGGATGTTGTATCAGTGTACGCATGTACTACCGGGATAGCTGCTGACGCCATCTGCAATTATTCGCCGGACTCGAGGCGAATCGAGGCGAATGCCTAATTCCGAAGAGGGCCCGTACTTGAAATTGAGATGTGCCGACTCGGAATCGACAGAAAAGAAAAGGTTGGACATAAGCGACCCTAAGGACAATCGTGGGTTCGGAAAGTAATCGGGGAGAGCCACCAACAAGAGAATTCCGCAATCCGGACGGCCTTCCGGAACACTTCCGGTTTGGAAGTGTTTGGAACCTCCGCCATGGCCGGTTCTCGGACGACGCCGGTTCGACAACGGAATGACGCTACTTCAACTTGGCGAGTCAACGGCGTTAGTCGTTTGGCAATCGACAAGGTTTGACCAGCCTCATACAGTAAGCCCCTCGCGGCCCTACTAATTACCACCGGAATCATGCAGACTATTATCACGTTCACGTAGGTTCTCATCTGAGTGGTGATGACGACATGGCAGCTCTGCGAGTGATCGGCAATGCGGTACAAGTAAACCACAACTAGTTAGCGCGTGGCCCTACAATAGTTCTGGCGGAAAGCCTTCGCCGATAACAACGGTTAGCTGAGTGGAAATAATATGAAGAAGCGGGCAGTGGACATGGACTAGGACACGGTTCCAGAATCCAGTGAACATACTTCGATTCCGATGTTGGTGGGTTTTTTGTCTTACAGTACAAAACAGTATAACAGACATAAAAACGGCATTGCTAGAGTCAGCACTAGTCTGTTAGCTAGGAATGAATCTATTGGCCAAGAATCCTTTGGAATGGTTCGCGTGATAGAAGTGTGGCCTTAATCGCGTCGTGTAGCGAGGCTCGGTTCGGGCTCAAGTGATATCATTTCCACTGGGGAGACTGTCCACGGTTGCGGAAGCGAGAACAGGAAGCGCTCTTTGAGACAGGGAAAGGCTTCAGTTCCGTTCTCTCGGGAAATCTTGTGATGATGAATCAAGCACGTCGGATAGGTAGGCCGAATGCGCCGAACGTGCAAGACAGTTGTAAGCTTTCGACCGCCCATCGCCATAACTATCACTCATGTCATCGCAAGGGGCTCCCACCGTGGTGTTGACTGTTTTTCGCCGTAGGCAGAGGATCGTACAACATAGCGATCGTAGTACCAGAAGCGGGTGCATCGACTATTTTGACCGTCTCCTCTATGGAAGTGCTCACATGTACGTTCTGCCACTCATCGAAGACCAGACCATTGCTGTTATTCGCGCGCCTCGCCAGTTTGATGGATACCTCGGCAGCTTCCAGGGCAAGACTAAAAAGAGCGCCCACGATAGAGAGCACCCGGGCTGGGGTCAACTCCCTGATAGATGTAAGATCAACTGCTGGAGAAACATGGTTAGAGGCATTGTACCTGAAGACCGGTACCACCGCGAACCAAACGGTGGAAAGCTGCGGGATCAAGATCTTAACAAGGAAAGCTTGGGAAGCGTAGGTCTGCCGTTCTTCCGGTGAGAAAGAGCCTTCCAAAGAAGGAGGGTGTACGCACGAAGATATACCAAACCGAAAACAGCCATAGACAATAAATGGTTGCGAGCAAATTAAAGAAGAGTAGTGTAGCGCATCGAAGATGCCATTCGAACTCCTCAAACTCCCTCCGAGAGTTGTGGAAATGCTCCCAGACAAGACTGGCATATGCGTTTGTAACATTAAATCCAAGAAAATTGCTATTTTTTGGGACTGAAGGAGCGGACGAGAATTCGTAATGAGTGTGCGCATCACTGGGGGGTTTGGTCGTCACTAGAAATTGCATGAGAAAGGTATTGGCTAACATCAACAAAAAAAACCACACCATTGGCGGATGCGAAGGGATGTCTGGGGCGACTATCAAGGATCACTGGAGCCGGAGATGGGACTACTGCCCCTGGTTGCTGTGGATAGACACCTATTCCGTTTTGCGCTTTCACAGGGGTCTGTGTTGAAGTGAGTTTATTAATACATTATCGATTGTTCGTATTGCGTTCGTGTGGGCTCTGTGCAAACCCGCGCAAGTCCTCGTATCTTACTGATGTCTCGTTATTCCTGCTCGTTCGGATGCCCGGCCCTACGCCCCGGATCCCCTCCTGGTCGTACGCGCCCGCGGAATCGTTATACCGTTGCTCTGCGGAAGCAGAGCATAAAACTTCCTACTGTACAGTTCTAGTTCCCTACAGATATATAAGCCCTTAGATTCCTGTAGTAGTACCTCAGCTTTTGCCCTGTTAGTGTGCGCAACGGCTGAGGTATGTTATCCTTGTGTTACTCGGTATTCGCCTGTACTTACGCGTTCGATAGTCTCTTACCTTCTCGTGCAGGTGAATAGATCCCCGAGCTTTTGCCCTGTTAGTGTGCGCAACGGCTGAGTCTCTTACCTTCTCGTGCAGACCCCATTCGCGCACTCGTCTCTAGCTCACCAATAGATCTATTACCCGCTTCATTATACACGCATATCGTCCCTACCCTTCTACAGGTTATGGGTCCCCTTCCCGCTGCTATGAATGATCCCCTTCCCACCTCTGTCCCCCGTCTCGATCCCACCGGCTCCAACTGGGCTATATTCTCGATGCGCTTCCAGGAAGCCATGGAGGCTAACCAGAAGTGGGGCCACTTCACTGGCAAGTCTGCTTGTCCCGTCGCGGCTGATCCGAACAAGCCTACGGACGACGAGAAGAAAGTCATCGCCGAGTGGGAACATGAAGAGACTGTTGCCAAATACCTTCTGTCCCAACGTTTGCCCGACTCCACCGCCGTCCGTCTCAGGACTCTCTCTTCCGCTCAGGATCGCTGGGACAAGGTGAAAACCGAGTTCAGCGTAAAGAGCCAGTATGCCGAGACAGATTTACTCACCGCATTCTCGGAACTGCGCTGCCCGCGTGGCGGGGACGTTCGTGCGTTCCTCGGCCAGATGCGCGTCAAGCGCGAGGAGCTCGCGGCAGTCGGTGTTACTGTGACGGAGAAGGAGTACCGTTCGGCCATCATCAAATCCATCCCCGACGAGATGTCCAAGTTCGCCTCTGGACTACTCACCGCCGCGCGCGTACTGGCGCCCACCAGCTCCATTGACCCCGATATCCTCATCGACCATATCTCCGAGGAGTCTGACAGGTTGGCGGCGCGGCGCAAGCGCGACGGCGTCCCGTCCGGCAAAGGGAAGCAGTCCCAAAGCCAGGACGAGGCGATGGTGGCCACTCACGGGGATGGGGGGAGGAAACGCCGAAAGGGGAAGTGCCACAATTGTGGAAAACTCGGCCACTGGGCACGAGAGTGTCGGTCGCCGAAGAAAGATACCCAGGCGCAGAGTCAGACGCCGGGGCAGTCCAGTTCTCAAGGGCAGCCGCCGGCATACTCCAACGCCAACCGATCCGAAAACAAACCTGTGGGATCAGCCAACGCTGTGGCGACTCCCGAAGACGACGCCGGCGCAGAGGGCTGGACATCTGTTGAGCCCGATGGATGTTGGTCGGCCGTGTTCGCCGGCGACGTCCTGGAGCTACCGGAGAACGAGTTAGTTACCCCTCGCAATTGCGAAGAGGCAGGGGCGGGTGCCGCATCGTCTGGCGGGCTCGCAGCGGCTGTCATCACGCAGATGGAGGCGGCGAGACCCGTCCGTGTCGAGCTCTACGACTCCGGCGCCACGCGCCATATTTCACCTTACCGCAGTGACTTCCTCACTTATCAAGCCCTCGAGCCCCCGGTGTTCTTGAACGCGGCCAACGGTCAGCGCTTCCCGGCCGTGGGCATGGGGAACATGGTGGTCAGCGCACCCAACGAGAGTGGGGAGTGCGACCTCACCCTCGAAAACGTCCTGCACGCCCCCTCGGTCGGCTACACGCTGGTGTCGCTCGGAGCCCTGGATGGTTTGGGCTACCGCATCGCGATCGGCGACGGACACCTCGATATCCATTCGAGAGGTGGCGACCGTCTTGCTCGCATCGCGCGGTCAGCGCGAGGTCTATACCGCGTCTCCCACGAGGAGGACAGCGTGTACGCCGTCGAGGTGGTGAGCGTGATGGAGCTCCACCGTCGCATGGGGCATATCGCGCCCGCCAGCGCTCGCAGGCTCGTCACTGATGGCCTGATTACCGGGATCGCGCTCGACCTGACCTCTCGGGAGGAGCACTGCGAGGCGTGCATCTTCGCGCGCGCCACACGCCAGCCCATCCCTAAGGTACGCGTTAGCCCGCAAGCCCAGAACTTCGGTGAGGAGATACATACCGACGTCTGGGGCCCCGCTCCGGTGTCGACTCGTCGCGGACGCCGCTACTTCGTCACATTCACGGACGATGCCACGCGCTTCACGTTCACCTACCTCCTTGCTGCTAAGAGTGATGTCCTCACGTTCTACCGCCATTTCGAGGCGTGGGCGAAGACCCAGAATCACTGCGACGCGATCAGAGTCTTACGCTCGGACCGCGGCGGCGAGTACCTAAACGCTGAGTTCGATCAGCATCTCGCAGCTGCCGGCACCGCGCGTCGACTCACCGTCCACGACACGCCGCAGTTAAATGGCGTGGCCGAGCGCCTCAACCGCACTCTCGTCGAGAAGGTGCGGGCGCTGCTCCACATGGCGAACCTCCCCCAGAGCATGTGGGGTGAGGCTCTGAGGCACTCTACCTGGCTGAAGAACCGCACCTCGACGCAGGCACTGGGCGGCGGCACGCCTTGGCAGGCGCTGTACGGGTCCCCACCCGACTTGTCCGGGCTGAAGCGCTTCGGCGAGGCCGTTTGGGTGCACGACCCGGACGGCTCTAAGCTCGCACCGAGAGCGCGCGAGGGGCGCTGGATTGGATTCGACGTCGAGTCGCGCGGTCACCGCGTGTACTGGCCTACGAACAAGTCAGTCGGCGTCGAGCGGAATGTGTATTTCGCTGCGGCCGAGCGGCTCGAGGGGGAGCATATGGATGTACCCACCTCCCAAACTTCGACCGAGCCGCCCGCCGCACCGATGCTGCTGCCCGCACCCCCACCACCCATCCAGCCTCTCCCCATACCCGACCCTCCGTCCCCACTGTCGTCGCTGTCGTCTTTGTCCGAAGTCGAGGCCATGTTGCCTGCGCCAGACCCAGAGCCACAGCCTGCGCGTGCCACGCGTCTTCGTAAACCATCCCGCATCGTGCGAGAGCTCCAAGCCGGTGTCGGCGTCGCCTCGACACGCCGCTCTGATCCTGTCTTACCTAGGGGCGTTACCGTTCCCGGGAGTTTCGTAGAGGGTGACGAGGGTGACGATGAGGACTCCATTGATATGGCGTGGGCAGTCGAAGGCGGTTTGCCTGCACTTCGCGAGGACTGGACCGGCGTTGAAGCGGCTCTGGTGGCTGAAACTGCTGACTCAGAGGCTCTGGAACCGCGCAACCTGGCTGAGGCAAAGCGCCGGCCCGACTGGCCACTCTGGGAGCAAGCCATCCGCGAGGAGCTTGCCACGCTCCACGCCGCTGGCACCTGGACGCTTGAACACGCACCGCCCGGAGCCAATGTTATCGGCTCGAAGTGGGTTTTCAAAGCTAAGAAGGACGCTTCTGGGAAAGTTGTGCGCTACAAGGCCCGTCTCGTTGCTCAGGGATTCAGTCAGGTAGAAGGTGTTGATTACTTCGACACTTACGCCCCCGTCGCCAGGCTCGCGTCGTCACGCACCGTCATCGCGATGGCCAATCGCCTTAGCCTTGAGCTGCACCAGGTCGATATCAAGGGTGCGTATCTCAATGGCGAGTTGATGCCTGATGAGGTGCTGTACATGCGCCACCCCCCTGGCTATCGCGAGGACACCTCCGGCCGCGTTCTGCGCTTGCGCAAGTCTCTGTACGGACTCAAGCAAGCTGGGCGACGCTGGTACCAGAAGTTCACTCAGATCCTCAGCAGCCTCGGATTCCAACAGTGCAAGGTGGACCAAGCCGTTTTCTACAAGCACATCAAGTCTCCCCGCGCGATCATCGTCATCGCGGTCCACGTCGATGACTGCACGATCGCGGCTAGCAGCGCCGCGGCGGTCGACGCCCTCAAGGCTGGGCTCCGTAAGCACGTTGAGGTCACGGACCTCGGCGAGCTTCACTGGATGCTCGGTATTGAGGTAAAGCGGGACCGCGCTGGGGGCACCGTCCACCTGTCGCAGCGGTCCTATATCGACTCCATCATACGTCGCTTCGGCTTCGACGACGCGAAGACCGTCTCCACCCCCTTCGACACCCAAGTCCGGCTCACTCTCGAACAAGCCCCGGCGGATGCGGCAGAGTTCGCGGTCATGCGCGACGTGCCCTACCGCGAGGCTGTCGGCGCGCTCAACTGGGCCGCGCTCGCTACCCGCCCCGATATCGCGTTCGCGGTGTCCACTGTCGCCAGGTTCTCGGCCAATCCCGGGATGGCACACTGGACCGCGGTAAAACGTATCTTCCGCTATCTTGCGGGGACGCGCGACCACTGGCTCACGTACGGCGAGACGCAGCGCATGCTGGTTGGGTACGCAGACGCCGACGGCAGCATGACAGAGGACCGCCGCGCGATCACCGGATACGCGTTCCTCATCGACGGCGGCGCGGTCTCCTGGTCTTCCAAGAAACAGGAGATCGTCTCCCTCTCGACTACCGAAAGCGAGTACGTCGCTGCGACTCACGGCATGAAGGAGGCCTTGTGGCTCCGGAACCTGCTGTCTGAGGTCTTCGAGCCCATCACCGACGCGACGACATTGTTCTCGGACAACCAGTCGGCGATCGCGTTGACTAAGGACCAACAGTTCCACCCGCGCACGAAGCACATCGACGTGCGCTACCACTTCATCAGGTGGGTGGTTGAGAACGGCGCTCTACGCCTCGTGTACTGCCCCACGGCGGACATGGTGGCCGACGCGCTGACCAAAGCGCTCCCCTCGCCGAAGGTCAAACACTTTGCCGAATGTCTCGGACTTCGTGCGGTTTGAGGGGGAGTGTTGAAGTGAGTTTATTAATACATTATCGATTGTTCGTATTGCGTTCGTGTGGGCTCTGTGCAAACCCGCGCAAGTCCTCGTATCTTACTGATGTCTCGTTATTCCTGCTCGTTCGGATGCCCGGCCCTACGCCCCGGATCCCCTCCTGGTCGTACGCGCCCGCGGAATCGTTATACCGTTGCTCTGCGGAAGCAGAGCATAAAACTTCCTACTGTACAGTTCTAGTTCCCTACAGATATATAAGCCCTTAGATTCCTGTAGTAGTACCTCAGCTTTTGCCCTGTTAGTGTGCGCAACGGCTGAGGTATGTTATCCTTGTGTTACTCGGTATTCGCCTGTACTTACGCGTTCGATAGTCTCTTACCTTCTCGTGCAGGTGAATAGATCCCCGAGCTTTTGCCCTGTTAGTGTGCGCAACGGCTGAGTCTCTTACCTTCTCGTGCAGACCCCATTCGCGCACTCGTCTCTAGCTCACCAATAGATCTATTACCCGCTTCATTATACACGCATATCGTCCCTACCCTGAATGTCTCGGACTTCGTGCGGTTTGAGGGGGAGTGTTGAAGTGAGTTTATTAATACATTATCGATTGTTCGTATTGCGTTCGTGTGGGCTCTGTGCAAACCCGCGCAAGTCCTCGTATCTTACTGATGTCTCGTTATTCCTGCTCGTTCGGATGCCCGGCCCTACGCCCCGGATCCCCTCCTGGTCGTACGCGCCCGCGGAATCGTTATACCGTTGCTCTGCGGAAGCAGAGCATAAAACTTCCTACTGTACAGTTCTAGTTCCCTACAGATATATAAGCCCTTAGATTCCTGTAGTAGTACCTCAGCTTTTGCCCTGTTAGTGTGCGCAACGGCTGAGGTATGTTATCCTTGTGTTACTCGGTATTCGCCTGTACTTACGCGTTCGATAGTCTCTTACCTTCTCGTGCAGGTGAATAGATCCCCGAGCTTTTGCCCTGTTAGTGTGCGCAACGGCTGAGTCTCTTACCTTCTCGTGCAGACCCCATTCGCGCACTCGTCTCTAGCTCACCAATAGATCTATTACCCGCTTCATTATACACGCATATCGTCCCTACCCTTCTACAGTCTGATGGTAGTTGGGTGGGGCCTTTCTGGGGGGTACTGTTATGGAATCAGTGAGATTCAAGTAGTGAAAGTAAGCAGAGAGATGGCATGGTTAAGGGTGGAAAATACACACCGTATCGGTTTACCTTCAATTGACTCCTAGGCTCAGAGAAAATATGGACATCTCGTTTCGCGTGCCGGTACATAGCACCTTGAGAGTAACGAGGCAAGAAGCACATTGTCGGGTTGAACTTCAAGTTTATAATTAACTGTTGAGTGCAACGCAGTCCATCATCTGTCCATGCCGAAATCCGACCTGAAGCGCTTGGGGATTAGTCTCTCACAGCCCTACGTCGGAGCTGTACTCGTGGAAGTCTACTGATACGGCTATCCAAAGCACGCATCAAATCCGACATCTGTAGTAGAAAGACTCGGAACCAATAATTAGGTTCGAGCGTGTGCCCACTCAACACGTCGGAATAGATCGGCCTGACAAGCGCTGTGTAAGGGCCGTGGTCACGGTGCTGCGTGTCCTTGTACGTAGGAACTAACACCTCGACCGAAGGAACCTGTCCCAGTAACACGGTAGAGATGCAACGACTAAAATAATATTTGTTGCGACAACGAACTGCCATGAAAGACGGCGGGATTTGCTCGGATCCGGCTGCGAGGAGCGCCACGTGTCAATTCGGTGAATATCCAGGGGCACAGAGAAAGAAAACGCCCGCTCTCCCTGTTCGGAACGTTATAGTACAACACGGGCGAGGGGTTGGGGGCTCTTCGTAAGATGATGATAGGATGGGATTAATATCTCCAGTGGGCTACTCTATCTGGCACTGGGCCCAAAACGTTCACTGGATCAATTCGGGTGAATGACTATGACTACCTACTCAGGTATCCATACCGTTGTGCCGAGAACAGCGGACAATATCCCATTCAGGAGTCCCAGTAAAACAAAATGGAGAGGGCGATGGTTCTCTGTGGGAGTTATGACTCGAACTTGCCAACTGGTTCTATAACCTGCGTCGTGACTCGGAGGCATGTGGGCCTAGGTAAATCCTTGGGCCAATTTGGTGTCCGTTGGTGATAGGGAGGGATCATCGTCAGGCATGTTGGAACCGAACTCAGGCCGTGGCTTGCCAGTGTGTGAAATACTACTAGAGAAGAGCTAGCGGTGTTAACCTGTTAACTTAGAATTGAGTCGAACTATCATGTTCTTTTTTTTTTTGGATCCATTTTATTACTGGGATACATGTCCGAGACACAGACCAGTCGTAGCTATGAGAACACTACAAGATAGGTGGCCCTGAGACGAGAAGCGGAGACGCGGAAAACACAAGTTACACAGGGAGCAGCCGCAAGGGCAACTCGTGGTACATAAGCCGAAGCGGAGTTACGGGTGCGGGTGCGGGTGCGGGCAGCGCACGAAAGTTTAATTACAGGGAAAATACAAACCCCGGTTTCAGGGGACTCAGTTGGGTTCGGGGGGCACATAAGGCAGCAAACCGGATTCGGGTTTTGAGAGGGCGCGCGTGTCTTGGAGGAACTTGCACAACTTCTCGGCCCCTTCCCTGGTGGAGAAGAAGCGGGGGTAGGAGGGGGTGGATGGGGTTCCACGCCGTGCTGAGAATGGCGTTGGAGATGCGTTGTTGGGTGAATGGGCAGCTGATGTTTTCGGGTGGGTCCGACCTCATTGGTGTAGAATCTCTGGACGTAGGAGCCGGTGAAGGCGTGGTCCGTGGCGACCTGCATGGCTGCGGAGGTGGTCGAGTGAACTTCGGCGTCTTGGTTTTCCTCCCATATTCGTCCTTCTCCATGGCCGTAGCTGCGGTCCATAGTAGGAGGTGGTGTTTGTCGTGCTTAAGGGGGGAGGTGATGAGGAAGCAGTGGTGATGTGATATGGCGTCCTCCCCTAAGTTTCGTCTGCGGAACTCCGGGATGAGGTTGTCCGCGAGCCATCTGTCATTCCACTGTTAGCCCACTGTTACAGTAGAAGGCGCGCCGTCTTGCCGAACTGTCATGTTCCTGGTCTCAATTATGAAGAGTACGTATGCGTAGCTTAAGTTTAAATCCATTGCCAGTAGTCACGCTGGTAACGCACAGGCAAGGCGTGTCTGAACTTGGAGGACCTGAACCAATAAATAGACTAACAATATTAATATTTAGTTGCTGATGCTATTGAAACCCGGGGTATCAATATTGGACGGTATCAAGAGGATGAAAGGAAACGGATTGAAACACATTTCATCGTATTGTTATGTTGCAAACTGAAATAACTTACGGCAAGCGGCAAATTGTCAGCGATATGAAGCTAAATACCATAAATCCATTGAATTTCTTTACCTACAGAAGTGTCCCCAAGCCAGAGACCTTGTTAGAGACTTCGACCTGATAAACTCTTCTCCAGTGCATTCACTGTTCCGTCTAACTCCCCGAGACGAGCCTTCAGGAGAGCTATCGAGGCCGCGAGCGCATGGTAGTCCGTAGGCGGGGAGTACATCCTCGTGCGCGTACTGAAATCGTTTGTGGTAGACGCGGGGTGGTCCAATAAAGTGGCGAGGACACGCTCAGAACGAAAGATGTCGGTCGATTTACCTCCGTTCCCGACTTGGGCGTGATCTACTGGTATTGGTATCCCCGCCGCGACACCATTTCCTTCAGGGTCTGATCTCACTGGCGGACCACCAGTGTCCTTGCTGAATCCCTCAGTACCAACGACTTCAAGAGCAGAATTCCTGATCTTGTCCAAGACCGGGAGCAACCAGACCATCACCACATACCTGCCCGCAAGTGCTTTCAACTGGCCAAATCCAAAAGGCAAGCGAAGAGTTTGTACCTGAGGGACATCGCCCTCCTCATCCTTCTGGTGAGGAGAACTACCGAAGTCACGGTGGTACTCTGCTTATACGTTTCAACGAGGTGGTGGGCGGAAGAAATATTCAGAAACGGGGTAAGGCTTTGCTCGAATTGGGCGGGAACGCACTTACGAAAGTATACCCCACCACGAGTAAGATCAGGTGATACAAGGTGGCCAGCCAACCGAACAGGAGATGACGAGCATGTCGAAGGTGCCACCAGAACTCATCTAATTCGGACCAAAAGCATTGGATTCGCGTTCGTAGTGGACCATCATGCGCAATTGCAGTGTAGAGACCGGGCGGGTAGCTACGCCTAGATAGGAAAGACAGGTAGTAGTCATCGTGAACCTCCGCGGAAACAGCCTACCAGTGGCACATAGTTGAGTAGAATGTAGGCCAGAGACGGAGAGAAGAGACTCACACTAGATGGAGCCGTATGAGATGATAGTGTGTTACGATCACTGGGGGTTTCCGGTATATGAGAGGGGATCACAGGGTTATCACGGTGCAGTCGAAGGGGTACATCACTGGTGACTCGGAATCGGACTCGCCGCAGGGTCTGATGGTAATCCAATGAAACTTTCCTCAGCGGAGCCGCCATGGCATCCGCAGGATAGACTTCTGAAACGTCTCAGTCAGAGACGAGCTCGCTTAAGGTGTAAAACCTACTGGATTGGGGTCCCCAGCTATATTTGTGTTCGGAAACATTATGGACGTCTCTCTTCATATGCTGGTGCATGCACCGCGGGCGTAAAAACCGGGTAGGCATTGAAATAGAACCCTATAAGCAACGAATCGGCCCTCCACCGGCATGCACGCCATTCCGGAAGTTGGCCAGTAGACGGAGACACAGTGCGAGCAGCGTCACTCAAGGTCAGGCCCAGCGAACTATGCTCGGCTCGATACCTGTCGATTGACGATGCATCCTCTTACTGGATCATGAGCAATCGAGGCTTGGAATGTGACTATGATAGCCGCTTCCGATCCAGACCCGGGCCGAACACGTGCTTTCCCCCACCCCCACCGAAGTACCGCTTGCACCGGCACCGACGCCTTCTTCCGAGTCGCGCCCGTGTTGGCGAGATCTTTGAAATGCTCGATAGACTAATTTGTTTTTCTCAAAACGACGTCAGCCGGCGGCCGGCCCCGACGTGCCTGTGAACCTGGACGAGTATGGTCTTTATTCCTTTAGACCACTGCATTCCGCGCTAAGTGCGCAACTGACATGGACGTAGGACAGGAACGTACAAACATTCTTAGGCAGACAGTGAGTATGTGATGGCGCATGAACATTCCGTCCTAGGCCTTGCAATATAGTACTGTATCCAAAACGGAAACGTGCATTACCTTGAGCGAGTTAGCAAGTTTAAACGCCCACCGAGGGATATGGAATATACCGAAGAGCAAGCCGAAGAGTCCGACGACACCTGATCCAGCGACTTTCACCTGATTAACGTGCATACCAAGAAATGTTACAGAGTGCAGCGGAAGCTGTTATCCATAATCTGCAAAGACGTCAGAGTCAGGCGACTCCAATATTCACACTCCTGCACCACGTCGTGAATACCGATGGGGCCTGAATACACGTTGCATGTGTCGCACTGGCATGTGATTACCGGGTAGCATGTATGAGATTTGACTTAGTGGCGCCCTCAAGGAGAAAGGGTGAAGAGTCGCGGAAGCGCTATGAATAGGCCGATACAATTCGAGAGCCTTGGTTGGCAAAGGTACGTTCCTCATTCTCGAACCAGACCACTTGACTAGGAATTATGAGTAAGCGATTTCGCGGCGTCAGCATCCTTATTAAATGCAGGGCGGAAAGAGTGAAAAAAGAGTGCCTTCAACTGCGGAGATTGGGACATGGGGACAGATATCCATTTTCATAGCATAAGGTATGAGGCCTATATGAGGCCTTAATGAGGGACCATTGACGTCTTCCCGAGTCGTCTTTCTTTCGCAAGTCTAGAGGCATCCGCACGCTTTGGAGACAGGAATAATGATTCCAAGGATCACTACTCTATATAGCTCATGATGAAAGGGATCAAGGATTGGACCCTTGACGCTGACAATCCGTGTATCTCTGAGGGGCTGGTAACGGCGGATTGAGAAGGGCTCGACGTATTAAAAAACAGAGACCTTGCCCATGACCATGGGTACATGCATTGACACCGAAGTCGCTCCTTGGTATGAGAGTGTCCCCAACAGAACATAAAATGGCTACCTGATTCAACGAATAGAAAACATGTCATATCCTGTAGGATCCGGAACCGTAGTCATCATGTGAGCCGGACCGTGAGCTGTATAAGCGCTGGGGTAGTGGAGCCATCATGATCGTCCATTATGGGCGCCGTTATGAACATGTTATGTGCAAAGCTATAATATCACAAACACCTGATAAACGGCAATGTAAACAAGTATGCCGAAACATACCCGACGTGATGACGGCATAGTAAGAACACAGTCTATCAAAGGGTATCGTGTCGAGACGGGGCAGTGGCACTGCCAGCCTCGTTCCGCATCCCCCTAGTAAGCATTAGAAGGAGACTCTCAATACGCGCCTGGCGTTCTTGGAGCTCGCGCATCTCATCTTTTAGTTTTGACACAGGCAACTCGCGCACGTCTTCGAGCAGCTCTTGTACCCGCCGCACGCCCTCCTCAACTCGGACGAGCTTTTGTGAATCCACGGGGCTCGGCGCAGCACCGGGGGGATCGGACTCTGACAACCTGTTGCTGAATAGACGCGCCAAAGGAGTGAGCAGTCCGACGTTTGGTGCCTCTGCCGCGCTCATACGATGTGGTTCCGCGAGTGATGGCCGAAGGCTGAGCTTGCGTATCCGCGGAGAACCACCCGACTGACCCTGGCGCGAGCGTGGAAGGCTCGAAGCGCGGCGGCTAGCACGTACTGGTCCCTCTGGTGTAGACAGTTCATGAAGCGACTGTAACGTCGGCGGTGGCGTGCGTGTATCAACTCCACGGCTCTCGCGGCTTGTCCAGCTATGCAACCCAACACGATCCTGCTCTCTGTCCGCGAAAAGTTCTTCGTCTTCCTCGGTAAGATCGGGTTCTACATCGAATATGGCCCCATATAGGTCGTGCATATTTGTCCCCATGAATGCTTCAAAGAATGGCAAAGATCTGACATGGCGCGGGAGAGTGTTGTAAATGGACTGTGCCATAAGTTGGGCTGACTCGTGGATGGAGAAATGAGTAAGAAGATAGCGCTCATACAGAGATATCGTCACGAGGACAGGAAATGACTGCCAACGGTTAGGCGCTAGCAGGAAAGCATGTCGCAGAGAAGCGTACTGTCAATCGAATAAGGAAAACATTCGCGGAATGCAAGCTCCGCGGTGTTAAGACCCAACTAGCAGGCAAGAGAATTGCGAAGGCCAAAAGGTTGAAAGGGGGTTGGTAGCTGAAGAGCGCGTCCGACTTCATTCTGTGATCACGAACGTCAACCTGGCAGACTCATGCTACCTGGTGCCACCCACCCTTCGAGTGTTGTGATTGTGAACTGAAAGAGGAACTATCACAATGACCTTAGCTGAAGGGAAGGGAAGGCCGCAATAGTAACGATCAAACCTCTTGATTTGCATTCTACGAGGTCGGTTGAGCTTGGAGCTCCGGGAAAGTAAAACACGACTCACCGCGTCAATCCGTGTAAATGTGTTTGACAATATTGAGATCAGAACTGTTATCGCCGTGAGCAATGCTACATTGTCACGAATAAGTCTTACTGGTGAGAAGAAGCGTGTTGCTTAGGGCGGCGAATCCGACCATCAAAATGGGCCCGAAAACTGCAACTAGGCCTCAGAAACCAATGTACCGTGACGAATTGAAACTTGCATGGGTGGAAAGATGACGCCTGGCCAAACGACAGGTACGTGTTTCCAAACCAAATTTGCACCATGAGCCAAGCAATGGACCTGAGAGTCCATTGTTCAGAGCCGAGCGTCCAAAGCGTAAAAAGCAGCCCAGAGAAACACGTGGCCGCGATGCCCATGAAAAAAACGAATTCAGCTGTCATGGCACGGAGCGCGCTAGGAGTATGGAAGCTGTTGGCACGTGAAGTTCCAAGAAAACAAGGCAGAAGACGCACAAGATTACGACGTTATTAGAAACCATGAAGAATGCGAGTCTAATGGGCGGTTGAGAACGTCGCGAATGGCAACGGAACAAGGCAACGATCAAACCTTGGGAAGATGATGCAGGCACCGCAGGCGAGTATGTCAAAGCCCAGTTCGGAAGTAGAATCTATTAATCCCATCCGGATGGGCTGATCTGTAATAGTCAGGTAGGAAGCATCACTCACTGTCCCCAGAAGAAAGGCCTTTCACTCGAAGAACGAGGTACAGAGTGGTGACAACGATAAAGGTGCTATCGAAGATGTTCCACATCTAGAACGTTCTGGTCGGGAAACGTAATTCAAAGTATTATGATTCCGTTGCTCACGTTGGCAAAGTAGACTTAACGCTTCGTTAATAGCGCCGACAAGACGTTGTGATGTCCACACTTACCACTCCACCCATGCTCTACGGAGGCAGTGTATTCCTCCAAGGCAAAAGCCGCTGCAAAGACGATGAAGAGAACTTCGAAGGCATTAGGCGTGTTGAGATCTTTGTCTGTGATGGAACTAATGAGAACGTGGACAAGGAGAGAAAGGTAAAGACGAGCAAAAGAGGCACAAAATGAACGTGAGCAGCAAGCCAGCGAAATTCAAGAACTCGAGGATTGCCCCGTAGCGCGGCACACGTAAACTGATACGAAAATAAATAAAAATATAGATTCGGTTGTGCGGGTATATGGGGAGTGAAGGAACATACCGATAATGGTTGAGCCAGGGAGCATTTCGGCCGTTGTAGATCTCGATAGCACGGAGCTTGTAGTTGTCTGCGACGATAGACCGGTTTGCCGACGAAGAGTAAATAACGCGGCCAGAATAGATATCGTTTACGACAGACTGCACGATTGGAGAAGCCACAAATCGTTTAGCGCTTGACGAGATCGCCACCTTGGATAGAAGACTGAGTCTACGGGGACGAAGCGTGGGTGCGAAAGTGGCTGACCTCCAAAGCCGACTGAAGGTCGACCTCACTCTGGTCCCCATTGTTGCCAAGGATGTTCCTTACATCTTCAATGACGTCATTCGTGGCGCCAGCAAGGGGACTCCAGCTAGTGATAAGAACAGAGACCAGTTCGATCTGATTGCTCGCAAAATGGTGGACGAGCTTCATGGCCAAAATTTCACATAAGATCGCCCGTGAGAAGCTCACGCCAGAAAAGGCGAGATCTTGTTCGGCTACAGAGATGAAGTGTGACCGAACAACGAGGCACACGTAGACAATAGCGGGATTTTTTAGACGCGCATATTTGAAGACAAGTGGACGAACGACAGCGAAATTGACATCAGATGCGGTTAGTTGGCTGAAAAGTGGTGAGTGGAGTTGTACAGAAAAGGGTTAGGGCGCCGACTAACTCCCAGCTGAGGGCGGTGTCTGTTGCTCAACATATAAGGGTGTTGACGAGCGTCAAGAGATGTGGGTACAGACCTATGTTTCTCTGCCACAGGTGAGAAAGGAAAGGGCGAACTGAATAACATTGAACACTCACGATAACATCCCGCTTCAAATGGACGATATATGGGAAGATTTTGACAGAATCGAAAAATTCGGGAGTTGGTGAGAGAAGAGGGACGTCTTGGCGGCCTTCTGGATCCATGCAAAAGAGGGCAAAAGAGGGCTTTATTGTTGAGTGGGGTCTTGTGGCGAAATTAGAGTGGTCAACCGAGCGCGTTATTGTCTCTGCTGCCCCGATCCGGCGTGGCCGGCGTTCCTATTGTCTCACCCCAGACCACGCGGCATCCACCAATCCCGCCGTTCTCTCGGGTTGCCTTCTCGAGCACAAGGAGCTTCCCAGCATGTGTACCTTGGAGGCATCTTACTCTACCCTTGTTCTATGTCTTATAAGCCACAGCCCGTTCCTTCCTTCCTCTACCACACCATCTCCTCACCGCTCTCTCTTCGACTATGGGTTGCTCCCCGTCCAAACCCGTCGACCTTGTTGGTGAGGTCAATCTCTACCACTTCGAACTTCACAGGGTTGCCGGCAAAGGTGCTTTTGGAAAGGTTCGTCTGTCTTCTTCCAACTTCCTTCGTTCGTTTAATCAACGAATCCCACTCAGGTTCGCGTCGTGGAACACAAAAGGAGCAAGAAGCTCTACGCACTCAAGTACATAGACAAGCAGCAGTGCATCAAGCAGAAGGCGGTCGCCAACATCATCCAGGAAAGGCGATTGCTTGAGGAGGTGAGAACCCTTTACGCGCCCTGTTCATTGCCTCACGCCCTAGTACAGGTAGACCACCCCTTCTTGGTCAACCTCCGTTATGCATTCCAGGACGACAACAATTGCTTCTTCGTGCTTGATCTTATGCTGGGTGGCGATCTTCGATGTAGGCACCACTTCCGTTCACGTCTCCTGTGGGACTGGCTAAGTCGTGGTAGACCATATTAACACTAAGGGTAACCTTACGGAGAACGTCGTTCGCTTCTGGATAGCAGAGCTGGCTAGTGGTCTGGTTTATCTTCACAGCAAGGGAATCATGCACCGGTATGTGCCTTTAATTACTGTTGCCACGGGGTCTAATGCCCAGCAGCGATATTAAACCAGACAACATCCTCCTCGACGAGAAAGGGCACGCCGCTCTCACCGACTTCAATATTGCCATACATTATTCTCGCAGTCGCATGCATACTTCTGTTGCAGGTTCCATGGCGTACATGGCCCCTGAGGTAGTTGACCCCCAGCGCCGCGGGTACTCTTGGCAGGTCGACTGGTGGAGTTTAGGCGTCAGCGCCTTTGAGCTGCTTTGGCACAAACGCCCCTTTGATGGCAACTCCGCGGAAAAAATGCGGGATAGCATTATTAATCACCCGATCAAGAAGCCCTCACACCGCCACGGGGCGGTCAGCAGCGAATGCACTTCTGCCATTTGGGGGGTAAGCACCGCCAGATGGTTAGCAGAGGAGCCCTCGCTGATTATAATTTGCCTGAAGCTACTTGAGCGAGACCCCATCAGGCGGTTAGGTTGCCGCACTGGCACATCAAGTATTGACGAGTTCCATTCTCACAGTTGGTTCACTTCAATCAACTGGGAGAAACTGGAAGCGAAGCAGCTCGATCCTCCATTCGTTCCTAGTGTCAGTCTCACCTCCTTTCGCACCACATCATATAACTGATACCTGACTCTAGCAGGACCGTGCTAATTTCGATGTCTCTTATGAACTGGACGAGTTCATTATGGCCGAAAAGCCGTTGACACACCACAAGCGTAAGGCGAACCCAGAAAAGATGAAGCCAGAAATGCGACAGCTAGAAGACGACTTTACGGTGTACGACTTTGAAAGGACTACGCGAAGATCATATTATCCTCTCAACCAGCACATCACTGCCGCACACTCTTACACAGTCAACGCTGATCCAATGCTCGCCTTACCCTCACAGACAAATACATATGTCCAGACTAGCACATTTGGCGGTCACTCACGTTCCTCAAGTCCGTTAGAGCAACAAGCCGGCCAAGCACGTGTCAGCTCCAGCTCGCGGCACTATTCCTCGTCAAGATAGCCAATACTACATATGTAGAGGTTTTCTATTCGTTCACGACCGTTCCATGACACTCGACGTATGGCCCTGCCTTGTTCAGCAGCCGTTTCGTTCCACGCTCGAGTAGCGAAAGTCTTGTATTCCTTTCAACCCTCTGGGTACCATCAACCCAACAACTTGTATTCCGTCATTACCTGGGTCCAGGGACGATCACCCATTAGTTAACATCGCACCATTTGGCATCATGTTGTATTCGATTTCCCACTGACAGCCCATCCCTGCCCATGTTTTCATCACCGTAGCTGTAGCCTATTTACATTTACTCACTACATGGCCCGTATGTTACACCTCGCTATGTCCGTCTTAGATGCACGGTAATTTAATACTGCGCTTGCGCATGTCGTTTGAGCGGCACTTTTTACGTCTCTTGTAAACTTGACTCAACGCGTCGCTGCCAATATAACCATGGGCGCGTACCAGACAGGATTCTGTTCCATGGACCCGTATTAACTGAGATTAAAACGTTAACGTTGCTCAGGAACTTTTCCTTTATGACCGCTGTTGGTCATCATTCTTGTATAGGATTTTTTGTTTCTTGTTTTTGTTTTGGTCACGGAGTCAGGGAAGTTGCCCCCTTTGGCAGTAGTTTCCGTTTTGCCATCGTGCAGGCAGAAAGCGACCACGAGCGCCTCGTTGGGACAAAGGCGATCAAGCTCGATCAAGCGCCGAACTTCCACAGCTTCACACAATGGCTCGGGCAAGGGTCGTTTCGTTGCACCAAATTCCTACCCTTCGTGAGCTTTACAAGCGCGCGGCAATAGCAGCATCCCCGAGTGAGGGAAGAGAAGTGCATTTCCCGTTCTCCAGCATGCTGCTGGACCGAGTCTCTGTCTAGTGAGTACTAGTAGTACAAGTAATGCCAGACGGGTGCGTGTCACCGGCGTTCTGGGTCTGGTGCCCCCCGCTAGCAGCGCCTTGAACAGCTGGAATGACATGATCGTTGCAAACAGTCGAGGCGACATTACTCATGTGCAAGTCGACGCGATCGTCAACGCAGCTAATAATGGGCTTTTGGGTATGTTGCTTCCCTTCTTGACTGATCACGATCTGTCTTGTCACGGCCAGGAGTGCTCACTCTGAGAGTGCAACAGGTGGAGGAGGAGGTGAGCACCCCCTTTCGATCGTCTATGGCGACGGTATGAATGCTGCTGTACAGTGGATGGAGCCATACACCGAGCGGCAGGTCCTAAGCTACTCAAAGAATGTACGTTCTTGATGATCTGTTCCAAGTCACAACGGCGGGCTGATCCTTCGCTTTCCTTGCCTTTAGGTCGCACGCTAGGCGGCTGCCCGACTGGCGAGGCCCGCATCACAGCAGGCTACAATCTTCCGGCGTGAGTTCGCAGCGGCTCGGCCGCCAACAACGAACCCACATTTTCAGGGGTGCAGAAAGCATGTCATCCACGCCGTCGGACCAGTCTACCACCCTAAGAGCAAGCGCGCGCCGTTGCAGCTCGCAGGGTGCTACCGCATTAGCTTGGAACTTGCCGTGCAGCACGGGCTGAAGCATATTGTAAGCTAGCCCGAACCTGGCGTGCTCCTGATCCGCGCACTACAGCCCGGGCTCATATCCGTACTTTCAGGCTTTCCCGGCCATATCAACTGGTATTTACAGCTATCCGATCGAAGGCGCCGCTCGTGTTGCGCTCGGGGAAATAAGAAAAATTTTAGACACGGACGAAGCCAAAGAGGTGCGTCTTGTTTTTTTTTTTTGGACGCTGGTGTAGTCCCATTCCCACGGATCGTGGCACTTATACTCCATGCAGTTCGAGCGCGTTATTTTTGTAGTGTTCTCCGAGGAGGACGAGGCCGTCTACTTGTGAGCGCAATTGTTTCCGTCTGCCCGATTTTGAAGAGCCAAATGCAGTATGTTAAAGGGGGCTTATTCCCGAGTACTTTCCATGGGACCCACCAACGGCTTCCGAGACGTTTCATTCGCACTCTGCCGCCACGGTGACCTAAAACGAATGCCGAGCCAAAGAGCTGAAAACGAAACAAGGTGCCACGGGCACGAGGTCGGAGCATATACAAGATCCGTTGTTTGCCGTGTAACTTATCCCGTCTGGTGACTATTATTCACGTCATGGATCAAGCGGGTCGTCCCGGACCCCTCGTGTGCCCTCAATCTCCACCAGTCAAGGGATGCACTCCCCTATCGTCTTTCCCCTACACTTGGTGGGGCTATGCATCATGCGCATGGACGGTCGCCCTCAATCTTCTCATGAGTTTCAACCAATTCCACCAACGCTATTTCCTGATTCCAGGCGGCAGCATCACGTATGGCCTGGCACCTACGCCGGAGATAAATCGACCGAGACTGTACGCATGGCGAAATGATACACCTTTCCAAACGGAGTTTCTGCCCAAAGTCATCGGCGGTGCCTATGAGCAACCAACTACTACCGTAGTGGCCATCATGACCACCATGAATATTATTTTTACTATCACGACCTCAGTCCCAGTGAAGGTGCCAGTGAATTATGCGCATTAGAATTCGGATTTAGGTCACCTCCAGAAGAAGTGATTTTCAAGTTGCCGTGTCCCACCGGTCAGAGAGTCGGCGTCTTTAGAACCGGCACCAGCACCAGAATTCTCATCATGGCCTGACAGGCATGTTTAGCACGTGAGGTGATCGTAGCGGGAGGAAAGTACGACAAGATTCGTTGTGACTCTGATTGTCGGTCGGTCTGGCTCCCTTGTAAAACCATTCAGTTACTATTACGCTGGCCCGGGTGAAGACCAAGGCAATGTGAAGGCCGTGACGGTGCACGACTTCAAGTCGAATGTGGATAGAAGCGGGCCGATACTAACGCTTATGCTCATATCGCTCATCCTTGACTCCCATGAGAGATGAGAGAGCAGGTCAGCGATCTGCTTTCATCTCTCCCCGTGGAGGTATGCCAAAGTCTTCTTAGCAAACTTGACACCTGACAAGTGTTTTTTTGGCGCCATACCCGCTGCTGATATCCCCGGGCCTGCGTGTCCTCTAGCTTCTGTATGAAATCCAGTTTTATGCGGCGTCCGATTCCTTGCCAATCGTCGGCAGACGCCTGCACCACATATTCATGTCGGCCCCTGCCACCATAAAGGCCGACTACCTCATGGGACGCCGTCTCGCCCACCCGAACAAATCCTGTCGTTCTTCCATCGTCTCCTTCGCTCTGCGCTACCCCCTCTGCCGCACGCCCGAAGTGCTCGACGCACTCCTCAGGCGGCCAGGCGGCTTGTCCGCCCAAAGTGACTTCCGTCGTCGTCCGCCTGCCGAGATGGCTGTTCCGGCGGCTCGGTCCTTCAGGAGAAGACGCGCTCCCGCTGCTGCGCTATCTCTATGGGCGTCTGGACCGGGACCTGTCAATTCGCCCTATACCAGACTCGCACCACGGCTTCCCCCTGGCAAGTGCCGTGAAGGCAGGCGCTATTCCCCTTGTGCGCTTCTTGCTGGAACAAGGTGCCTCTCCTTACTCCAAGGACGCGCTTGCAGTCCGGCTCGCTGTCAAGCGGCACGATCTTGACCTTGTTCGTCTGCTCATCGACACATCAAAAAGTTCTTCGGGGGAGACTGGCGTCGGCTCGGATATGTTGAAGTTCGCGGTGAAATTCGGCGCGGGAGACATAGCAAAGTACCTGATGAATGAGAAGGGCTGTGTGCCCGATCTTGAAACTATCTCATTGCTCAGGGAATGAAGAGCCAGATTATCAACGGAGGGTCATACCAACACGCAGACCTTTTCGGGATACGCAGGGGTTTTCGAGCTTTTACGGTCATTTCGAGTTGGTTCGAAGCTGAACAAATAAACGGAAATATGATGTAACATTTATGACACAATCTAATTGACAATGAGATAGCAGGACAATCATGCTAGTCGTCACGAAGACAGATCTGTGCCAATAGCGTCAGCGGCTGGTATGGGGACGACGACGGGAATGGACGAGCGGCACACCTTTGCGACACGGTCAACAAGAATACACACCTAGATATCGTCGATGTCCACTTCCCCATCTTCCCCGAACTCGAACGTGCATTCGCCCTCGTCTTCCCCGAAGGTATCCGTCTCATTGATCTTGGCATTCTCGGGCAGCTCGCCATACGCTTTTACTGGATACATTCAACGTATGCATCAGCCATAATCCAACACGTAGCATCGAATTGACTTACGGTTACGAGCTTCGTCCGCCGTGTACTTTACAATTACATCGGCCTTGCCGTCTTGGAACTCGCGCAATGAAAGTAGGATGATATCACCCTGATTGATCCATACCTGGGTTGAAATGTGAGACCATATATATCAGAGGAAAGCAATGGCAAGGCGCACCTTCTTACGCATCTTTCCTCGGATGTGTGCCAATCGCTTCTCACCGTCGAAGCACAGAGCTTCCAGGCGGCCATTTCCCAGCATCTTAGTCACTTGAGCGTACTCCTGCCCATCCTCACGGAATACTAACTCGCGCTTGTCGTCGTCGTTCTCGTTCTTTCCCCGTCTCCTGTTCTTGCCGCCCTGTGAGATGTCGCAGGTCAACACCGAGTGAGGAGGCACCATGCAGACAACGGACCTTTCCTTTATTCTGACGATCGGGAAAGTTAGTCCGGACACTGTGCAGGAAGGGGCAGTAAAATCACTTTTGGCATGCTGGATGAGCCTCAAATAATATTGTTGCCCAATCGGAAGGGTCTACGATGGTCGACATGTGTCACGCGTTCAGTGTACTTGCGTACTAGTACGGCGCCCACCCGTACCTGGCAATACCTCGCTTTCGGTGATCTTGCGTTGAACCGAGAACAAAACATGTAGAGGGCGTTGGGCGGAGTGGTTGGCCTGTAGACGATGTATATGACGAAGTTGAAATCCAGGAAAACAATTGAAGGTAAGCATCGACACTTTCTGCTCTGCGTGTTGGAACCATTGGTGTGGAATATCGCACCATATAGGCCACCGTACCGTTCCATTGTCGCCTTCCCGCCAGCCATCTTTCTTCCTAGGCCTAGAAATACCACATCCCTTCAACGCTAGCTATCGCTCCACGTCTCATTCATCATCTGCACCCTTCACACTGTACCCTTTTCTGTCCAAGGCTCATACTGTGAGAGTTTCTGAGAGATTTCAGACTATGAAGTGTGTTGTAGTTGGTGACGGTGCTGTTGGTAAGGTATGGCTCAAGAGTTATTCCACTTGTTGTCAGCTATGTCGAACTACCCTATTTCTCACTACCTCCAGACTTGTCTCCTAATTTTGTACACTAAATAAGTCCCCTAGCGTGTATGTCCCAACGGTAAGAGCCTTCTCTATCGCCGTAGCAGTGGGGGTTGTTTGACAGTCCACCCAGGTGCTTGATAACCACGCCGTCACTGTGATGATTGGCGACGATCCCTATACATTAGGCCTTTTTGATACCGCGGGTGAGTAGCCGTACTTCCTTTCTGCGTCCCGTAGCACTGGCTTTTCATCCGTTGTTCATGCACCACCGTGAAATTAGGTCAGGAGGATCACGACCGCCTGCGTCCATTATCGTATCCACAGACGGACGGACGTTTTCCTCGTTTGCTTCAGTGTCACTTCACCCACCTCGTTCGAAAATGTCACCACTTCCCCGGAAATCCATGCCTTATCGTTGGCACCCAAGTAGATTTACTGATGACTCGCACGTGGTGAAGAAACTCCGGCGACAGACGCAGCGACCGGTTGCCCCCGAGCAGGGGAACGTCCTGCAAGTGAACTCGGTGAGGTCAAATACGTCGAGTGCTCTGCACTCACTCAGAAGGGCCTGAAGAATGTTTTCAATGAGGTAGGTACTCCACTCCACCCTCTCGCGCAACCTTTTGCTTGCTTCCTCTGACAAATCGCAAAGGCTATCGTGGCTGCCCTCGAGCCTCCTTTCCTCAAGAAGATATCAAAGCGCATTGTTGTCTACGGCTAGATACAGTCTGAGTTTATCATCCCACATCCATGTTATCGCTTTTCACAATGATTGTTCCTGCGAGCCTCTTTACATGACCGACCCTCCCTCATCCCCTTTCCCTACCTTACTTTGGCCTCTCTCCCGCCCAATGCCTTTAGTTCCCCGTTTCTCGCCGCGTGTTCCTTCCCGCAGGCGCTATGTGTGCCCTCTTGTAGTTCTAGTTTCGTGAGGGAACAGTACTGGGGGCCAAATATGCATGTACGTGCCATGACAAATCTTGAAGCCCATATACACTGTGATGCTTTATGTCAGAATTCGGCAGCGCAGTCTGCCAGTTGTACATTGGGAAGTCCGTGACGTCATTATCACGCTCCGCAACAGCTTCAAGGGGTACTCTCGACACTTCTTGTCATACATTTGCATCAACCACTATGAGAAATCGAGGTGAAAAACTGTCTCACAATGACATTAAACGGCGACTTCGTCTAGCCATAAATGATCAAACATCAGCCGAAGTGGCTGTATTGCATCTAATGGACGACTTTGATTTTGATTTTGAACGGCTGAAGACTAGCTTGACGGGTATGAATGACCCTTACTCAGTTGTTTTAGAACAGAGGCTCAAAACATTCTCAGAAAAGGGCCCGAACATCAATCTCTCTAATATTGATTTCCTGGACGTAGCTGAATTTGTTGGCCTGAAACCCCTATGGAATTTTAGCGATGCTCCCTCATTTGATCTCCACCGTTCCCGAATTCCCACTGCACTTTTCGGAAATATTGTGGCAGATATAGACATTTTGCTGTTGCAATACGGGACGCTGCAAGACCATGCCACAGAAGAAGCAAGATCACGTTTCCTCGCTCCTGTGAGTATCTTTCCTATCACCGTAGATGTTTTTTTATATATAAATTACCAGATCTTCAGTCACTTGGTGGCCTCTATTTGGTGGTTTTATCCGGAACACACCAGAGTCACTTATGAATGGCCACACTACGACAAGAGACAGGGTCAATTGTCATTTCAAGACACTTGGTGCCATAACACTCGTGTTCATGGAGGTGAAACCAAAAAACGGAGGTGTTGAAGAGTGTTTGAATGCCATTGCACAGATGATAGCAGAATGTGACGGTGAGGCATCCGTTTATGATAGAACTTGATTTCTCATCATCCTGTCAAACCCACAGCTTGCGACTGGAACAACATGCAAGTTGATGTTGGAATGCCGATTTATGGAATACTCTGCAACGGAAATAGCTTCCAGTTCTTCGCTTTTGATAGCAGCACCAAACCATACAAGTTCTCTGCAGGTGTTGTCCAAGGAAGTCACTTCCGAATTACAGGGGGACTTCCGCTCGTCAATTCCTCATCAGAACCCAATGCACGCTCTTTCATTCATAGCCTGCGCCCCATATGCGAGACGATATTCAATCTGTTATTGGTCACCTATATCGCAAGCCTGAAAACGTTTCGGGATATGTCTCAGGCTGCAACTCAACCTGGACTGCGAAAGTGTCTGGGCCCGGTGGATGGTTGGGACAAAACACTCAGGTTCGCTGAGGAAGCATTGGAAAAGTCCCAGGATGCAGAAGTGCTACGCCGGGATGATTTGATCGTCGATGCTGACGCAACTGCTGAAGTGGCCTTTAAGGCGCTGAAGCTCAGGTATAGTTTTTGTCAGCGAAATTCATTTTCCAACAAGCTAACTATTAACACAACAGTATCGATGCGGTACCGTGGAAGTATTACATCAACCCACCTCTGATGAATGGCTGGAATGACGACGAGGTTGCAAAGGTATGAAATTTTTGGTTTTTTTGCGGTAACACTGTAGTCTTAGTCATCTTTGGTGACTGGAAACTCTTGAAAGCCCGTAGCTGGATCGGTGTCTGTGTAGTTGCCATAGCTTGAGTCTCAATGTAATTCAGTTTTTCGTAGTTCACAAAATTATACAGATGATACGATAAGCTACATGGTTTCTTCTACGTGTGAGACGGAACATGTCGACCAACGTGAGGTTGCGTCTGCGGTGTACAGTACCGTGACTTCCTTCGCGCGCGCTCCCGTCCGACCCGTACTGTGGGTTGCTCGTTTCCTTCGGGCTGAAACTTAAGGGAGATCACAGGTAAACCATCTCCCTTTATTATGACCTCGTGTGGCGAGGGCCGAAGGTCACGATCGTGTCGCGTCCTTGATGGCCAGTGACCTTTGCGAGGAAATTCGGCCAAAAATAACGTAAGGGACGAGGGAAGCGCGTCTGAATTCGCACAAACGACTTTGCCGGTTCTTTGAGGCTGTTTTCACTGAGCTGGAGTCCACCACACTGCTAGAACTCAAGTGACTCAACGTTATATCCTTGCGCGGACCTCATTAACGACGGGACATCAACAGCAGCAGAGAGAGCTCGCTGTCTTCGCAACTCCGCCTCATAACCAGTATCTTCCAAAGGTGGCTCCCATTCCCTAGAAGACTCCAGATATAATAGCAGACCGGATATACGCCAGAACTCACGTTCGTGTGGGCATAGGTCTTGCTTCCAGAGATATGAGTTTTGGAGCGTACGCGGTAGAAAGGAGTCTGAACGCTGGGACGATTGCGACACACTCAGTCTATACATTTAGAAGAGACAAAGAAGCTTAGACTTACGAGCTTTCTCGATTTTTTCAATCGGTTCTGGTCGCCCCCCGACAGAATGGGCGCGCTTCTTCTGTCTCCGCGTCTGTGAAAATCCAAAATCAATCCTTGCTCTGAGTAGCTCCTCTAGTCGCACGAGCATCTCGCCATCAGGTGTAAAGTGGCCGCCCTCAGGGAAAAGGGTAGAGCGAGGTACTGTCACAGATTGGCTTTTATGTGAGGATCCGACTTTCGTGTTCATCAGTGAAGTCCTCTTGTTGTTTGTTGTTGGCTGTTTGGCTGCTGCAGCATTTAATTTTCAATTATTATCGAAATCAATTATTAGCGATGTCTTCGAAGATCAAAACACTCTCAAAGGAAAAGACGTCTGCCCAGGTCACAGAGCGCACATCAGAGTCAAAAACCCGCAAACCCAAGGCGAAGGCAGAGCGTGTCACCAGACCGAAACCCAAGGATGAAGGGGCAAAGAAGCGTGTGAAGCTGCCCAACCCATCAACGATAGAGGAGACGCATCACGAAACGGGAGTAGATAGACTCAAGGATATTAAGCGGACTGCACACCCTGCACAGAGGCAGCGAGGACCGTGGAAACCACAGTCGCCGTCACCACCGCCATCGCTCCCACCCGGCCCCGAACCCTCTCAGTCAGAGTCAGAGGAAGGCGAGCCCGAAGCACTACGCGAACAAGAGTCCAGTTCCGAAGCAGAGGACGCTCATTTGTACGGCTTCTCCACGGACGAGGATTCCTCAGTTGATGATCTGGATGTCGTCGATGAGGGAGCCGACATCGACGTGGGCTCTCTTCCCACTATTTCTCGGGACGATGCAACGGTGAAGAGAAAACTCGAAAAGGCGAAACGGAAGCCCGTACGTGTCGTCTCCCGCTATAGAGACGGCGCTCATCATTGCCTCTAGGCTGCAGAAACTGGCGTGGTTTATCTCGGCCGGATCCCCCACGGCTTCTACGAAAATCAGATGCGCACATACTTTTCACAGTTTGGCGACATCTCGCGCTTGCGACTCTCGCGTAACAAAAAGGTGCGTCTGCTGCTCTAGCATCCCTATATGATGTGTGCCAAAACGACACACAGACAGGCCGATCCAAGCACTACGGGTTTATTGAGTTCGTGTCAGGGCCAGTCGCTCAGATCGTGGCAGAAACAATGGACAATTATCTACTCATGGGCCATATTCTGACTTGTAAGGTCATTCCGAAGGACGAGGTGCACCCAGAGCTATGGGTCGGTGCAAACCGCAAGTGGCGTGTGGTGCCAATGTATCGCCTCACCCAGGCGCAGCATAATAAGGTTAGTTCGTGTGCCGCTTATCTCGGGGGAGACACTCTGATCCAACACTCGTAGCCACGAAGCGAGGGGCAGCAACGGGTCGCAGAACAGCGTCTTCTTAGCAGACAAGCGAGGCGGAAACGGAAACTTGCAGAGGCAGGGATTGTGTATAGCTTTGACAAAGTAGGATATGTGAGTGCTACAGTTCCCTGTGCCTCATAAAGGATTATAAGGCCTTTTTCCTCTTGTAGAAAAGGTCTAAAGCGTCTCATGACGTTCGTGACTAGTCGTTTCGAGCGAGACATAAGAGTTTCGTGAACAGTCGACACTCTGGGTACGGATAGATACTAGTTAAAATAACACTCGTGACGTTGCTAGGGCTGGCTATCTATGGTCCGGACTCCGGTTTATCCATTGTCTTCCTATGATAACACAGTCCGATGCCAATTACAACATCGGGTGAACATGAGCAAGTTCTATCGTACAATTGCACACTGTGGATACATTCATCCTACATTTCAATTAAACAGAAGAGCTACAGTATAAAGACTCCCGATATCCCTCAGGGCGTCAGAGAATGTGGCTGGGCGTTAGGCAGCGCGTGGATAATGCCGTTTCGCATCTCAACCTGAGCGACTCCTGTCGAACAGTCAGAACGTGGTAACGAACCTGGGAGGCTGTCAACTCACCACGGATAAACCCTCGCTGCTCCTGTGAAAGCTCTTCTAGCGACCGGTCCTTGGTTTCTTCCAGCAACCAAGTCGATGCGATGCCAGTCAACGAGACACCCGCAAATATTCCGAGACTAGAGCGACGGTCATTTCAACACTCCCGTGGTAAAAGAAAGAAGGAACGCCTGCTTACACCACCCTTAGTTTATTGTTGACGCTTAGTTTCGTGTCGAGTGTCATGTCGGATCGGCCCACCTTGAAGATGATGATCTGGGAGACGATGGCCCCGAGCTTCCCACTCGCCGCAGCAATACCATGTGCAGTGGAGCGGTATCGCGTGGGAAAAATTTCACCAGGGATGATGAAAGTTGTCACGTTGGGCCCGAAATTGGCGAAAAAATTCGCCAGGCAGTACAACGCAACAAAGACCTTGGTCTTAGATCCTTGATCGGGATCAGGGATAGAACCAGGGTAGATTCCAGCTGTCCAGAACATCCCCGATAAGCACCCCGAACCAGTTCCTATAAACGGCCGTCTTACCGATGACGGCCAATAGCACTGTCAACGCGGAGAAGCCCATGAACTGTATTGGCTTGCGACCCCAAACGTCGATGAGGAAGAAGGTTGCATAGTAGCCTGGTAAAAGTCCCGCAAGGGAGACAACCAGGCTACCCTCCGCGATGTTGTGCAACGTCTTGTACATGACCAATGTGCTGTTGCTATTCGATTCCACAGGACGTGATGTTATAACCAATTCCAGCATTCGTGAGGACGTCCGATGTCAGGATCGCTGAGGAGTTGAGACCAAGGCCATAGAATGCAACCTAGACAGTGTAGGTTAGTCATTCGTGACCAGAATAAACTCGAGCAAATGACTTGCATCAACGGCAAACCACGAGTATGCCACTCCAATCAGAAGTTGAAGATTAGACCACCTCCCAAAGTGGGTCATGAAATCAGAGCGGGTGTGGCGGGGTGCTTCTGCACGTTGCACAACGGCACGTGAATCTGGGTCCACCCAGTAGAGGCTCGAAAAGTTGACTTTGGGATCAAGTATATTGTCAATGTCCGTCGCTGCTCTTTGAACATCACGATCAATGTCCATCGTGAATCGTGGGGTTTCCGGGATGGTCAGCCGGAAGTAAAGTGCAATGACACCGGGGACACAACCCAAGCCAATGAGAATGCGCCAGCAATAGTCCACACGACAGGCGCCCCCGGATATAATCGAGTCTTTATAAGCAGTAATCACTATCAATGCGACCAGGGAAGCGGCTGTGTGAATGAATTGAGGATGACTAGTTTTTTCGAATAACGTAAGAATATTTCGCACCGAAATTTCCCCAACCTTGGGCAGTGAATACTGCTGTCATGAGACGACCACGAAGGCGCGTCGGGGCAAATTCAGAGGTGATCACAGCGCTCAGAGGGTAGTCCCCTCCGACTCCCACACCCATCACAAATCTCCAGAAGGCGATGACCCCGATAATATTTACGGCCTGACCAGACCCAACAAGCGCCTGGACGAGCGTGGCTGTGACGATGATCATCAGTTCTATCCCGTCTGTGATTACGGCGAGGTTAGAACTTTACGAGAAGCTGAAATGAACCAACACGTACACATGCGCTTTCGCCCAAGTATGTCGGCCAGCCATCCGAACAGCAATTGCCCGAACAAGTTTCCAATCGGTGCCGCTACCTTGATTCCGAACTCTTGTCCGGGAGATAGTTGTCCGGACGATGGTCGAGGAGACGGGCAGGAAGGTTCTGTCAGTGGTTATCGATCAGTCAGACCAACACGTCTGGCTTTCCAGCGTGGGCGCCGTACGTGTGGTGCCAGTGTGACCATACACATATCCTAACATGACAGACGCCAGATTGATAGCGAAGATATCGTAGCTAAACGCGGTGACACAAACTCAGGTAAGTGGGGACACAAGGGGAGAAGCAACCGATAGCAACTCACGCGTCCGTGAAAAAACCAGTACCTGCGACCAGACAGACCTTGACATGAAACCAGCTACAGACGAACATGGTCAAGAGCGGAAGACCAGTAGGCTAGCGACGCACGAGAAAGGAGCTCTGTCAATGGCCTGCTAGTGCATCTGCTCTGCGGGTATCAAGTTCATGAGCCGGGTCATCGATAGGGCCTCGTAGGTGTTCCAGCTCGCCGTGTTGGTCGTTCTCCATGGATCAAGTCGTTGCCGTTTGATGGGGTGGGGCGAAGAGAACAATGAAGAGCCACGAAAACCCGATCCACTCGGCTTTTAAGAGAATTCGAACAACCGAAGTTAAGGC